>JAXIVD010010689.1:0-12846 GCA_036785275.1 Cancer borealis
GTTAGATGAATAGGGTGTAATGACCTCCTATTAGTTATAACATCCTCTGTCCCTCAAACGCTGCCTCTACACGCACTAAAGTCATTACGAACCCAATGTAATGAAGGGAAGAACACGTAAATCTGGCACCACGAGGACGAGGAGGAGGAGAAGGAGGAGGAGGAGGAGGAGGAGGAGGAGGAGGAGGAGGAGGAGGAGGAGGAGGAGGAGGAGGAGGAGGAGGAAGAGGAGGAGGAGGAAGAAGAGGAGGAGGAGGAAGAGGAGGAGGAGGGGAGGAGAAGTACCATTTGAGGGATGGTAGCTTTTACCCAGTCATGTCAACGCGAAGTGGAAAAAAGAGAAAAAGAGAGAGAGAGAGAGAGAGAGAGAGAGAGAGAGAGAGAGAGAGAGAGAGAGAGAGAGAGAGAGAGAGAGAGAGAGAGAGAGAGAGAGAGAGAGAGAGAGAGAGATGAGGTTGGTAATCATTAAACTGCTGGTTCATTCAAGAGGCGAAACCATGTTTGGGGAGGAGGAGGAAGAGGAGGAGGAAAGAAGAGGAAGGAGAAGAATAGGAAGAACGAGGGAAGGAAAAAAAGAGATAAGCGAATGAATGGAGAAACGTGGAAGAAATAGAAGAGAGAGAGAGAGAGAGAGAGAGAGAGAGAGAGAGAGAGAGAGAGAGAGAGAGAGAAAGAGAGAGAGAGAGAGATGTCTAGCCACTGTAGCTCCCAGCAATTAATTAAAAGACACAGACGCCACGCCCCTGTCAAGGTAAGGCGGCAGGCGACACACACTACACAGACGCCCACGCCCACGCCCACGTCCACACCCTCCACCCATTCAAACCTTTCCATTCTTACACCCAACTCACATTTTCTGATTCCATAATAGCGATAACTTTCCTAAAATCATCAATGTATATATTTTTTACTCTATAACGTAACTATAATTAATTGTTCACTATACGTATTAATCTTTTTTTTTTTTCCATAAAATACTTATATACATTAACATATTCCTTCTTTTTGTATGTGAAACGAGGACGATAAAATTTTATTAATACAAAATATCATCAAAAATTTTCCTCATTGTAAAAAAATTGCATTGCCGTAACTTTTTCTGGTGCTACTTTGGCTTGTTATCTACGTGTCTTGAATCTACTTTGATATGCGATCTCCACTTTATACTGCGATCTACGTGTCCTGAATCTACTTTGTTTGTGAAATTGAAGGTCCTGCGAGTAGAGGAAGGCCAGTTGTAGGATGGAAGGAGAGCAGGAGACTATTCTATACATTTTTGTCAAAAGTCAAATGGGTTGGAAACGTTTAGGTTAAATTAAGACTTTTTTGTTAATATTTCAACACAACTCATGAAAATTGGTACCAAGGGGTTCTCGGTCATGCAGACCACGAATCCGGAATTAGTTTGGTCATTACTATAATATTTGAATTTTCCATTTTGTGGCCCGAAAATTCCACCAGAATTGAGGTCGAAAAAGGTTTTCCCATTTTACTACGTAAATATTAGTCCTAAAGGAAAATTGTATTGAAGTAAATTTATGGAGTTTGATAATGTATACATCATAGTCTCATCATATTTCCAATAACTTTAAAACCTATGAAGAAAATAAAAGAATTATGAAAGAAATTAATGAATATTACTTTACACTCCTACATCTAGAATTATATTCCAATTCACTTATATCTTAGCTCAATAGAACAAACGCCTCTTGCTCTTTCTTTTATAATCTCTACGTTTTTTACGTAAACCCCATACATTTTGAGTTATTTCAAAATATGTGATATATAAAAAAAAACTCTAAGGGTGTACCCTACAAAATTTTATGCAAATTTTCACACCTCCGAATCTCATGAAAATTGGTACAATGAGGTTTTTGGTCATGCTGAACACGAATCTGGACTTATTTTCCTGATTATTATAATATCAAACTGTATTTCACCCTTGCTTGTCAAATAACATTAATGAAATATAATATGTTTTACTATGTAGATATCATTCAAAAATTATATTTGTGCAGTGTAGATAATTTTTTCTTGTAGATAACAAGCCAAAGTAGCACCCTTTTTCTTCCCTGGAACTGAGTTTTTTTTTCTCCCTGTCCCTTTACCTCATTAAAACCGTTAATTACTTCCTTAGGTCATTAGGTGTGAATGCCCTTTTAGAACTAAGCAAGATCACATCAAAGACAACCATCGTACAAAATGATTCAAAAGGGCAACTAAAATATATATATAACTACAGGTAATAACAGAAGCAATATAATATAACCTATGAAGTAAATATATACACTAACTACTTACCTTACCCACACGGAGCTTCCATAATAGTAAAATGCAATGGAGAATAAAACCAAATAAATATCAAAGAGAAGGAAGGGGGAGGAGGAGGAGGAGGAGGAAGAAAGAGGAGGAGGAGAAGTAAGTTAATGCGAAAAATATTATACAAGAGACAGAAGAAGCTTAGATAACTCAGTTTGGTCTTGAAGAGATAAAGAAAAGTGAGACCGAGACAGGAAGAGAGATAACCAGGTAAGAAACCAGAAAAATAATCATAAAATACGTAAACTGAGAGAGAGAGAAAAGAACAGTAGAAATATATACAAGGTCTTGCGGCAGAACTAATAAGGACAAGAATACAAGGACTTAGGGTGGAGTATATTGCAGGGAGGGAGAGGGAGGGGAAGGGAGAGGAAGGGAGACAATAGCAGGGTGTGGCAGGGACGAGGGATAAGGGACGAGGGGAGGGTGGTAGTGAGGGGTAATGAGGATAGGATGGATGAGGGTAGACTAAGATATATTCAAGAGTAGGTCATGATAGAAACAGGATATAAAAATGAGGTTGGGTTAGGAGGAGAATTAGGATTAGTTAAAAGTCGTAGAAAGAGTGAGAGAAGGAAGGATAGGAATTAAGGCTATTTACGCTTAATAGGTAATGTTTTCTTTATATCCAATCACTATTAATGGTGAAGAATGATGTGTTACTGCTCCTCCATCCCTTAAAATGACACGTAGAGGAACAGGGAAGGTTTATAGCGATCACAACAACATATAGGTCTCAGTACTTACGGGAGCATCCTGTAGCAAGGGATCCATGGTGATTTGGGAGGCATTGAGAACAAGTTTTTCCTACCACACCTGAATGGAAAAAATAATAGAAGTATAATATAAAAAAAACTCACAAAAAAAACATTTTAATTCATGAAGTGTCAGTATTTCCACACACACACACACACACACACACACACACACACACACACACACACATATATGCACACACACCTGGTTTGCAAGGACACCGCCCAGTAAAAGGGTCACAGATCTGGCTGGTGGATCCTTCTGGGTCACACCTGCACCTAGGACAACCCTCGGCCACGCCCCCATGACCTCTCTGAAAGCAGGGAGAAGAAAAAATGAAAAAAACAATAAATATAAATAAATAAATAAAAAAAACTTCCGACTCTTTTTGTTACGTATTTCATTTCTAACTTTATCGCCAAAATTCCTGTCACATATTTCCCTACAACTGTCTCTTATCACAAGTTTTATTCCTCCTTATAATTAACTTCAAAACATTATATACATTAGTCGTTAATCCCATTTAATTCAGGCAAGAGTAGTATAGCGTATTAATTTCCCTTTCACTATGAAGTACAATGAAGCGACGGAACACTCACTATACAACGGTCACACTGTCGCCCTGTGAAGAGGTTACGGCACTGGCACTGTCCTGTCGAGGTGTCACAACTAGCTGAGAGTGACCCTCGCTTATGGCACCCGCAGCTTAGGCACTGACCCCTGTACGATGAAATGTCAAAAATATGTCTAAATTATCATTTATACACTGAAATAATGATACAACTAATGATATATCAACATTAATTATTACTAAGATAACTATTACTATTACTATACTCAATATTTGGTGATTAACCGCATAAGAAAACTGAATGGATTATTACGTCAATTGTTTGAAGTAATGGCTCATATTAATAGAGACTCAATTTGAACTCAATTTACTGACAAGACTTCCTCAGTTCATTCACAATATTTCATTTTCAAATCTATTACTATTATGAATTCATCTAATGTAGGTTAATGGGCCAATAAATTATCAAAAAAAAAACCACACACACACACACGACCTGACTGACCTGCTGGCATCCCCATAGAAGTTATCCTTGCAGTGTTCACAGTTCCAGCCTGCAGTGTTCCCAGTACACTTGAGGCACTGGCCAGTCTGGGAGTCACACGTTCCCTTCTCCCGTAAGTCCAGATTGCCATTACATTCACACGGCCGACAGAAATTACCCGGCATGAATGGATTACCAAAGTATCCCTCGGCACACCTGGAAAGATAATGAATGGAGTACTATTTCTACTATTTATCATGCATACTACTTACTACTATTTCTGAGGTTAATAACTATCCAACAGGATTATATCGTATATCTTAAAATATAAAAATTGACTTCTAAAATACAGATCAACATAATTTCTTTACCAATACATTACAATCCCTCATTTTTCTAAGTCTAAAGTAACATTTCTCTCAACATACTACACTAAATTGGAATCAAATCACACTTATAAAAACAAAAACCTGTCCATTCTCACCTCTCACACTTGGGTCCAACATAGCCTGTCCGACAGTGGCACTTATAACCTCCTAGATCAAGGTCCGGCAGACATCTAGGAGTGAAGTGGTTGGATCCAAGAGGCAAGGGACACTCACAGGCTTGGCAGGCATCAGGAGTACCGAGGGAAGGGTCACCAAAGAAGCCAGCAGCACACCGCTCACAGTGCTGTCCTACCGTGTTGTGCTTACACTTCTGATTAGGGGAAGGTATACATGTTAATAATTTCTGGTCCTCTATTACCAACATAACCTAAGCTAATATAATCTAATAGTAAGGAGAGGTAAGGGGAGACAATATATTCATTAGTGCTTTTTTTATGCTACCAACAGTTAATAAGTATATATCAATGATTTTTTTATACTGTATACATTTTTTTTTTCATTATTATTATTGACAAACCTCCTTAGTCGAGTCAAGAATAGGACCACCAATGACCACCTAATGCATTCTAGTCTTCATTTACCTACAGACAATTATTAATAAGTATATATACATTTCTTCACCACCTACCCCACACGCCCCAGTGAAAGGGTCACAGATATCCACGTGGCCATTACAGTCACACTTCCGACACTCTCCCCCGAACACAGTGGAGTTGACGCGTGAGTACCCGGCCTCACACTTCTCACAAGACAACCCAGTGTAGCCTGACAAACAAACGAACACACACACATACAGTACCACTTGGCATTATTTTTTGTCTCTTAAACAATTGGGTCTTAGAATTATGGAAACATTAACTGTCTCCCATAACTTTAAAACATATAAATAAACACAAACAATTATACACAAAGCACAAAAGTATCAATTCCTTAAGTGATTTAGATATAGCAATAAGTGATGGAAAGATGATTCAATAACAAGTCAATGTGTGTTCTCTCGTCTCACCTGGTGGGCAGCTGCACCTCTCTACGGCTCCTGTCACTAGTGTTGCTCGGCCTTCAGCCCCGTATTCCAATATTACATCATGCAATCTAAAAAAAATAAATCACTTGTATCAAATACTCATCCATGTAACTTAAATTCAGAGTCTAAGATAAATACAACAACATACACTCATACCTTATTTTAACGACAAAATACCAATTGTCCGTAGCTACCAACACTAAGTCTGTATCAACAATTACATTACCAAAGAAAGAGGAATAATATAGTAGTGTACATTTAATGAAGCACACTATCTAATCTGACAGTGTAAAATACCCATACACTGTAAGTATACACTATACTATACCGGTACACTGTATATATATTAATGTTAAGTTTACTGATACTCACATTCCTTCAATTTGTACTGTATGGTATCTCGCTCTGATCATTAGCGACTCAAAAGAACTTAGAATCTCCATCATCTCCCTTCTAGTGACTGCCCTTCCCTTGTACTCCTTCCTCTTGGTGTCTTGTCCGATGTCTGACATGTCCTGCAGGAGTAGTAATGATAGGTTAAAGGAGGAGGTTAATATAATAAGGTATTAAGGCTATCATAGTTATTTTCTTTGGTATTGATTTTATTGATAATTTTTGGATGAATTTGTTTTTTGTGATAATTGTTTGTCCTTGTATAGTTAAGACCAGTTGATTTTTAGGCAGTAGTGTTTGATATTATTGATATTATCTTATATATTCACAATACAAAAAGTACTCCCATATCATATAACACTCTGTCTATTACCTGTGAAATGTACTCAATATATATCTATCTAATACGACTATATGCTGAAAGATTAACATGTTTATATTATAACCCCAAAAAAGTATTAAAACTCAATTTCTAGATGACATATAATCTAGTGTTTGTTGTAAGCATTCACCTCACCTTAGGGAAGTGGAACCAGCCGTGTTCATAGAGTGGAATCTCCAGCGTGACAGACTTGCCTTTCCTGTACGTGTTGTCTCCATACGCGATACGGTATCCGGCTCCCTGAAAATACGTTCACGATTAGCAATTATGTGTGTATGTGTGTGCGTGTAGAGTCCTGTGGCTGTTTTAGATAAATGGCAAAGAGAAAGCTACCAATAAAAGGCATCGTCAACACCTATGAATTTATTTAACCATAATTTAGCCTTTTTTTATTACTCTTTATTCTTTAGGGAATCGACAATCACAAATAGGCTTTTTTAATAATGTTTTTTTATTGCTCTTCGTTGGTTGTCCAATAGCATTAAAAAAATAATTAACGAAGCTTAGAAGAGTGAATGAGATTTTGTAATAACTAAACTCAAAATATAGTCATATGAATATCTATAAATAAGAGTTTTTATGTCCAAAATGTCTGTAGTTTTGAGATATTCATGCTCTAGAAATGTAATCTTTAAAAATGAATGATTGAATTAATGACAGAGAAAGAAAAATACATCTTGTCATTGAACAAAACATGAAAAATATTTTGATGGGTTGGTAAGTGTTCAATATTTTTCCTTTGCATCAGTCTTGCCATCTGACCTGACCTCAATAATGACGTCAGGGCAGCGGGTGGGTTGACCTGAGGTGTCTCCACGAAGCTTGATCCAAGACACCTTGATCTTCAGGGTCTGGCCATACGAGGTCATTCTGAAAATACCAGAAAAAGTATAAGACCATTACTGTCATTAGCATCTTCTCCCGAGGTTAATACTTACAAGTCAGATAGAATTAAGGTTGTAGAGTATCATGCAATATATATCAACCTCCACCACCACCACCACCACCACTATACCCACCTAGAGCCAAGGTATTTCTGAGGTGCCAGCCAGTAGTAGGAGTAGAAGCGAGACATCTCATCATGTGCAATCCTTACATCAGTCTGTTCGTGCACGGCCGCCACCACACGCCGCCGTAGCAGGTCTGTTACATGCCAATTAGCTCGTTCCAACACCTGTAATGATAATGATATATACTTTATTCATTGTTTCTTATGTAGTACTAAAAAGAAACTTGCTTAGGAACATACTTATAAAACTAGGACCATGTTAGACTTTGATTTTTGGTGTAAAGTTACTTGGAATATGTAGGTTTAGATATACATAAAAAAAAACTGTACTTTCAGAAGGGAGTTTGATATCTTTTGTATGGATTAATTTAACTAATTAATTGAGTAGAAAATCAACAAGTACATAATGTGTTTATTGGAAAAACAGCTACTAAAATAATATATATTGTCTCTTCATATATCAACCCTACCAAACCATCAACATATATAAGGAATTACAACATAACAACTACAACAAATGAAAGAGTTACCGTGTATACAGCTAGCTTGGCAGCCTCACACACACTGGTGGCTCCATTACAGTAGCAAGGTGTGCATCCCACTGGGTTACGTGCATCCAGGTGGAAGTGTCCGGGTGCACAGGTGTCACAGCGGGGACCAACCACATTATCCTGCAACACAACACAACACAAGGTGGGATGAGGGAAGGGTGGAACGTGTTAAGGATATGTTTATTGCTTTATAATGAGGACAAGGATGATATATATATTTTTTCTTCTCTCTCTCTCTCTCTCTCTTACTTTGCACTCACACTCTCCCTCACACTCCTCCCCCTTGGAGCCGGCACGGTCACAAGGGCATGGCTCACAGGTAGGATAGCGGCGGTAACCTTTCTGGCACCTGTCACAGCGAGGACCCTGCAATGAGGAAAGGTTAACTTTGACTCCTGGACGGCAAAGGAAGTTATGCTAGAAGTTAAGGAATCTCTAACTTCTTTGACTGCTGGGCTGAATATTCTTCTTCTTCTTTTTCTTTATTTTTTTTTTTTTACATTGTTGTATACCTTCTATGTTGTAATGATATTTTCTTTTGTTGTATTTACTTTTAATTGAATGCTATGGACTAAAGGGTTTGTAAATATTATACTATATATATACAGTTATTATAGCATCAAAATTCTTTTTTTTTTTTTTTTTTTACAAGATTGCAGAATATGTATTCTCTTTTCAAGGGTGACCAATCGATTGAATACAAGTCTAACTGTTATAGTATCGTGCAATTAAAAAAAAAAAAAGACAATATAGACACATGAATAAAAACACAAAATTATAAAAGAAAAGAAAAATGTTTGTACAGTATCAAAATCAGTAGTTTAACATATACTTTAGCACAAAATCTATAAAATTTCTACCTTTTTCACATCAACTCACTCCCACCTCTCCACTACTCACATGGAATCCCTGCTTACAGATGCAGGCGCCGGGGAAGAGGCCAAGGTTGATCTGGGAGTCGTCTCTCACACACTCTCCCGTAGTGCCAGGCCCGGAGCAAGCACAAGGCCGGCAAGGATGAGGATCTTCCGGCGACACACCCTACCAGGCACAGAAGATCAGTTACCAAGGTGTTTCTAGTGTGTTATATGCAGGGTGTGATGTGTATTTATGTGTTATTCATATTTTTAAATGATTTTTTTTTTTTTTTTTTTTTTAGTTGAAGGTAAGTTAAATGTGTTTATTTCGTTATTTTTTTGATATTATGTAAAATTTTCTGTTAAATGTTCACCAATAAGAATGTTTTTACCTTTTCTCCCATAATTTAACGTTTTTTCTCTAAAGTCAATCTCTACCTTTTAGCTTTTAGTGTGCACTCACTCAGGCCTTTACGATGTACATAAATAATCCATGAAGTACTCCTAAAGGATGAAATCTCCCACACACACACGTACCTGGGGTCTGTAGAAGCCAACTGCACATTTCTCACAATTATAACCTTCCGTGTTGTGTCTGCAGCCAATACACACACCGCCACCCTCGTACTGTCCCCTAAAGAACACAACAGGAAGGAAGGTGAGTGAAGGTGTAGTTTACGAGCCTCTGTGTGTGTGTGTGTGTGTGTCATGGCTTGCAAACGTTGTGTAATATGTGTGTTTTAATGTATTTTAAAAGCCTTGTAATAATAGTTTAAATTATTTAACGTGTGTTTTAGAGCGTTGTTAATTACTTAATAGGATTTATGTATATTTGCATAAAATTTCAAAAACATTTCTAATATAAATCATAGAATATGCAAATGTAGTAAGTATAATTATATTTCATTAAGTAAGTATAAATATATCTTCATTATCAAATTGAAAAAAAAAAAAAAAGGAAGGAAACGAAAACCATTACGAAAACCTAACCTAATATTGAGGGAGAGCTGTTTCTTGGCCACCTCAGGATCAAAGTTGCAGGCAGTAGCATGACCATAACACTGACACTCCTCACACGCCCCCCCGTCACTGAAGTTCCCAGCACGCCAAGGCTGCTGGTTGTACATGGGGCAGCACGAGTCACAGCTGTTCCCGCACGTGTTGTGAACGCAGGAACACCGAGCAGCCTGGAAACATAACACCAATTAGAGGTTTTGAGAAGGAATGAAGGAAAAAAAACAAATAGATGAAAATAAAATAAAAAAAAACAGTATTATCATAATCAATTTGGATGAATCAGATGCATAAAACGTAAGAAGACAAAATAATGTGTATATTCGTTAGTTATAGAATTTAACAAGAGAGAAACAAGCAGTCTTACCGTGTTGTCCATCTCACAATCGTTAGCGTGTCCATTGCAAACACACCTTCCTCCAATACTGATGTCCTTGATGGAGTAAAAATACCTCCTAGAGAGAGAGAGAGAGAGAGAGAGAGAGAGAGAGAGAGAGAGAGAGAGAGAGAGAGAGAGAGAGAGAGAGAGAGAGAGAGAGAGAGAGAGAGAGAGAGAGAGAAAAAAAAAATAGAGAGAATTAATAAACACTACACAGACAATAAAATTTATCTCTATAACAATTGTTTTCTCACGCATAAAACATTACTACAAATTTACACAGTCATGAAGTCAAATTACAGCTCCCGTATTATTTATAGAGTTAAAATTAAAACAATCCACACACATACACCCACCCACACACATACACCCACCCACACACACACACCCACCCACACACCCACACACACACACACCCACCCACACCCACACACTTGGTAACAGATGCATCAGACTGAGACGGTCTCCCTTGCAGATCTCCGTGAAGTGTTCGTATCTTCTGTAGCCTCAGCCTTACATGACGTGCCTCTGTGAACTTCCTTAGCGCCTCCGAAGGTCCTGATGCTCCTGGCCGACCATTCACTAAGGACGTGTGTACCTGGAGGCATAACAGGGAGTGGTAGAGTGACAGGGAGTGACAGGGAAAATATGACATGGTGTAATAAGACTTCTTTTAACCTATTTTTCCTACTTTAAAAGCTAATTTTTATTACCATATTGAAAAGCCTTTGTTTCGTTCTTCCTATTAATTACGAGAAGAGGAAATGATTAAATGTCTTTGATGTCTTTTGATGTACTATTTTATATACCTTTATTTTTAACACCGGTCTCATTTTTATGTTTGTTTAATGTTCAAGATACTAATAACATGTTTTTTGTTTTTCTAACTCATCTATTTACTGACTTGACTAAGCATTCTATATTTATTCAGGTAAGACTCTTAAGTATTCATTCTATATACACACATCGTTTTTCCTACAAATAAATACGTGACATAATATTGACCTACTTCCAATTTTTAACACATACCAATAGCCTCTCCCCTTTTTTTCCCTTCCCTTCCCCTCTTTCACCACCGGCAAAAAAAAGAGTAAAAAAAATAAGGAACAACCCGCCTCACCTCTCCTCCTTCAAGTGGATTCAGTCTGGAGAAGTAGGAGGTACAGATGACTTGAGTATCAGAAGTATAGGTAGGTCGTCCAGGGGTGGCTTGGACTCCGAAGGCAGACAAACATTCCTCATCAGAGAGAGCGTAGTACTGCCAAGGCTTGTACTGTCGCCCGTCTAGGGAATGCTCCAAGATCCAGTTTCCAGGACGAGGTGAGATGACACTTTTCACTATGACATAAGCCACTTGGTACACCTGTAGAGAGTTCGGTAATCAAGAATGTGTGGGGTTCGATATTGTTATAGTCAGGAGTCTAAGTAAAAGTGATATAGGTTTTTATATTTTAGTTATCAGGATATTGAGTTCATATTCGTGTTCAGTATGACCGAGAACCTATATGTACTTATTTGCATGTGATTCTGTGATGGCAAAATTTTCATGAGATTTCCAAGGTAAGCCCTTTAGATTTTTTCGAAGAATTTATGTTTTTTTATAAATTACTCGAAAAACACACACACACACACACACACACACACACACACACACACACACACACACACACACACACACACACACACACACACACACACAGAAACACAATCTCGTGGGGATAACACGAACCCCAGAAACAAAGAGAAAAAAAAAAAATCACATAAACAAGAAATCACAAACCAAGAGAGAGATAACTGACATAACATTGAGATTTATTGCACTACGTAACATTGGAGGAAGGGAGGGAGGGAGGAAAGGAGAGAAAGATAGAAGGAGGGAAGGAGGGAGGGAGGGAGAGAAGGATAGAAGGAAGGAGGAAGGGAAGGAAGAATTTGTAAGTGAGGAGACATTAAAACCAAGCTATTATTTCCTCCATAAAAGGAAAACATGAAAACAATGAAAAGGTGTTGGTTGTGGGTGAGGAAAAGGACAGGAAGGAGGAGGAGGAGGAGGAGGAGGAGGAGGAGGAGGAGGAGGAATCACAGGTGCCTCTTCTACTCTGAACACAAACACCTGTCAGAGAATCACTTACTACCATATAAGGTTTTTCTCCATTATCTCTCTCCTTAGACCCAGCCGCTCCTCTCCTCTCCTCCTCCTCCTCCTCCTCCTCCTCCTCTTTCTCCTAATACTAACTTCTTTTTCCACAATTTCTGTCATTCTCGCCTCTTCCTCCTACTTCTTCTTCTTTCTCGCAGCAATACACAATTTTCCTTCCATTCTCTCTCTCTCTCTCTCTCTCTCTCTCTCTCTCTCTCTCTCTCTCTCTCTCTCTCTCTCTCTCTCTCTCTCTCTCTCTCTCTCTCTCTCTCTCTCTCTCTCTCTCTCTCTCTCTCTCATAACTTCATTTTCTCTCTTTATGGCTTCCATTTACTCTTGTTTTTCTTACCACCTTTTCTACCTCTGGGTGCAGCAAGTTTTCCTGTATTCATTTACTTTGTCCTCTCCATTTTCCTTTCCCCAATACTTCTTTCTACCTTATGTAAACCTAACCCACTTTCCTTACCTCTCCTCCTCCTCCTCCTCCTCCTCCTCCTCCTCCTCCTCTCCTTCTGTCTATTCCCTACAGGCAAACACACCACGCCCTCAAACAACACTTGATCCTCAAAAACAGTTGGT
>JAXIVD010010690.1:5000-12841 GCA_036785275.1 Cancer borealis
TCCCCGCCTCGTCACCTTCTACCCTCGAGGGCTCAGCGGCGGCTCAGTGGTGGACTGCCGAAGGTGATTGTGGGGGGTCGGCGGCGGCGGTGAATGTTGGTTCATCTGAGAGGGAAACCGAAGGCCGCTGGTGGTGTGTTGACAGGTCCTGTGGTGCCTCCTGCTGCTGCTGTTGTTGTTCTTGCTGCTGCTGTTGCTGTTGCTGCTGCTGTTGCTGCTGCTGCTGCTGCTGCTGCTGTTTTTGACTTCCTGCGCCTTCCAGCACTATGTCCACCCACGCCCGAAACCTCTCTGATCGGCCCGAGGCGGAGGGTGTCGGTAGCTGCGGGGTTGTGGTGGTCTCTGCCTCGCCGCCTCCAGCCTTGGCCTTCGCTGCAGAGGCTCGGGCAGCGTCGTGTCCAGCGCAGGCGTTGCCATCACTTTCTGACTTCAAGACAGCCTCTGTCTCTGTAGGCTGGGGGTCTTGAGGGACGATACTGTCTTCGGCAATGGTTGACGGGGGGCTCGAAACACCATCAATGGTGGTTGTGTTCTCGTCTACAGGCGACGAGCGATTATTCTTCTTGACGATCTGGGTGGCGTTGGTGGACGCGGGCCTGGAGTTGCCTGCCCTTCCGGCCGGCAGCGGACTGTTCTCACGGCCAGTGGGTCGAGGGCTGCTCTCCCGAGAGGCAAGACAGCGAGGGGCGTGGACGGTCATCTCCCGCAGAGGGCCTGCACGGGTGGTAGAAACTGTGGTCCATCCGCCACTGGGGCACCGCAGAAGGCTAGCGTCAGCCTGGCCCTTGGACGCAACATTTGACTCTGCCTTCTGTGCTATATAAGAGTCCACTTCTGCCTTGACATGGAGGCTAAGCTCGGCTTCCGCCTTGACGTGGGAGCTACTCTCCTGGTCAGCCCTGACACGCCGGCGCGCCGCGGGATAGCGGAAGCCACATTGTACTTTGGAGGAGACAATTCCCAGTGCGCGAGTGCGGCGCCACAGCGTCATGACGGGGATGTTGCAGCGTTCCGCCGCAGGCTTGATGGGAGTGCCCGCCTTCACCAGGGTCAATGCTGCCATTAAGTCGTTCTGCGTCCAACGTGAAGCCCCGGACTTTGGGGCTGAGATGGCACCTCGCAGGTCGTCCCATGTGCACTCAAGAGTCCTCACGCCCCCGCCACCTTCGTCCCTTGAGGGCGTGAGAACTCCAACGCTTCCTGCGGTGCCACCCCCTGCCAGGCCCTGAGTCGGGCTAGAGTGCCCCCGTAAAGTTTTCGTTTTTCCCGGGAAGTGGCCGGCGAAGGTGAGGACCGCCGGCGGGATGTCTAAGGTTTCCCCCGAGGCGCTGGTAAGACTCACCGTTGCGTGTTTGTTATCATTTTTGTTATTGATGGAGATGTTATTGTTGTTATTTGGGTTGGTGTTGGTGATGGTGGTGGTGGTGTTGGGGATGGAAGGAGCAGGGATAATGAAGGTGTCAGGAGGGGCTGGGCCGCCATCAGCGATGCTCCTCGTGATGCTGGCGGCGGCGTCTTCGCCGAGGGATAAAGGCAGGGAAGGTGCCTGCATCTTCTGAGATGACAGAAGCTTGCTTGTAGTGATGGCGGTTGTGGCAGCGGCGGCCACGGTGGTTACGGCAGCGGTGGTGGTGGTGGTGGAGGAGGCCGGAGTCTCGCCAGGAGGGTCAGCGAACATGGTGGGGAACACGGATCCGCCACCATCTGGAAGGAAACTCTGCTGGTGACGGTGCCGGGGCCGCGGGTGGTTAGTGACAACCACGCCCACACGACCACCACCATGCAGCAGTAAGAGCGGCAACAGCAGAGGCAGTAGTAGTAACAGCAGCAGCATCAGTCCACTTCTGTTAGTACCTCAACACAAACACCTTCCGGTGGGCTTAAAGATAGATCCCCTCAAAAAACCAGGGTAACACCACCGTGCCCGGGGCGCGATGCTCCCCAAACCTCCAGGGGCGCCTCCACCAGCCCCATGGAGGCCCTGTTTAGGGAGCATCCGTCCTTCGGCCACGCCGCGGCGACGACGACGGACAAAAGCTTCACGTCCGCCCATCAGCAAACGGGCAGATAAAAGGTTGGATGGAAGTCATGGGGTGAGGGGATGGTTAACATGCGCGTAGGGAGCGGCAAAGCTGACACACACACGAACACACGCACACAACCCACACAAAACACACCAACACTCACTGAACTGCGTGTCTGCGTCAATGTGGGTCGCTATGGTTCCCTCCCACGGGGCCCGACAGCCTCCCGCACCCCAGTAATAGTTGCCGACTATAACAAAAACCTACTGACGACGCTCATTTCGGCGTAAACGTTCAACGAAAAAGTAGAGTTTCATGTTGGCGAGTTACTGCCACGCCCACCATAGAGGCCGACACCTCTGGCCCCGGCAGGAGGGAGGCGCTTCGTGTGTGTGTGTGTGTGTGTGTGTGTGTGTGTGTGTGTGTGTGTGTGTGTGTGTGTGTGTGTGTGTGTGTGTGTTCGTCCATCCCACAGCTCCCACCTCTGTCCCTCACGCCACGCACTGATTATGGCCGCCATTGGGTAATTCTGTGCCCACTGAACGAGGCCATATCGGCGCAGCGCCTCGGGCCGGGCTGGATATTTGGCTGAGGTACCACCAGCCCATATCATGGAAGCTGCACTGTTTTTATGCCCAAGTGACATTAAACTCACTATTTCAATTTCAAAATGTGGTGCTCTTTTTCCAAGGGATTTCCTGTTTGGCATTCGTGTTTCATTCGTGTATTCATTACAACAACAAGGTTCGTTCATCCAGCGTGACCTCCCTCAACCCTCGTCTACGAATCACCTCTTTTCATAATGGTCTCGTTTCCTCTTCAACGCGATACTGCTGCTACGAGAGGGTACAAACGGCGCAAAAAATATCTCTATTATTCATACGCATCTGACTCACAACAATAAATCGAGGGGATACTCAAGGAATCCCGGGATGCGACAGTAAGCAAGGGAGCAACATTCTACCAGGCGACGACAAGATTCCGCACCCAGATACCATAACCACAACGCCTTCCAGCACCCCCACCAAACCAGGCCCAGACCCCACCCCCCACGCGGCGCCATCACAGCTCAAGCAGGACTTTAAAGGTTGCCAATCCTCTACTGAAGATTTTCCAGATACAACCCAACCCCCGACACATACAAGCTATAAGCAAAACCTCCAAATAAACATAATTTGAAGAAAAAAAACCAAACTCGAACTATATAAAACGGAGATAAAACTAGAAACCTACGTTGATATAAACAATAAGAACGGCAGTGAAGCATATACACAGCGTCTTCACCCTTAACTTAAGAAGACAGCGGTGCGGCCACCCTGACGAAAACACGCTAAACAAGACTAACCAAGCAGGCCGTGAGGGAGAGAGTGAAGGGGGTCCAGCTAGCGCCGTGACCCCCTGGCGGTGTTATGATGAATTAACGCCCAAAGAACGAGACCCTCTGAGATACGAGCCCATTGTTTCCCTCGGGCTGGCGGGGGAATGAGGTCTCGAGTTCTGATGGTAATGAGTGGCCTTTGTACTGCCTCACCGACTCTATATTCCTCTGTGGATGTGACTCACGTTTCTAGAGTCGTAAGTGATTCTCTCCACCTTACCCAAGACTCGACTCCACACCCACGTTTTCTTGTTAGCGATCGTGTGTGTGTGTGTGTGTGTGTGTGTGTGTGTGTGTGTGTGTGTGTGTGTGTGTGTGTGTGTGTGTGGAATCAAGTCTACGTTTTTTTTTCATTATATTTCCTTTATTCTCATTTATCTCTTTTTTTTTCATCAGCCCAACCAACCCTTTCCCTCCACCTCTTCCCTCCCTCCCCCCCTTCAACCTTCCTCCCCCCCACCAAGCAACCTCCTTCTCCCCCACCCCACGCCCATCCCCGAAAATAAATATAACTTAACAAATAAAAGCATAAACAAAACAACAACAAAATAAAAGCCTCACTTGTATCTCGGTTCAAGATGATACTTTGTTCCACCCAATTCCTTCCGTGACCTCCAACTATAAAAAAGAAAAAAAAAAAGGAAAAGAAAAAAAACGTAAGCAAAATAATAAAAAACAAATAAAACTAAAAACTAAGAATAATAATAATAATAATAATAATAATAATAATAATAATAATAATAGAAAAAAAGAGTAAAAAATGAGAGAAAGAGAAAGAGAAAGAGAGAAAAAAACCCAGCTGATTAGAATGAAGGAAGGAAGGAAGGAAGGAAGGAAGTAAGATATGAAAGAGAGAGAAAAAATAAACAAGAAAGACCAAAAAATGAAAATAAAAGTAAATAAAACAATTACTTTACAAAACAAATGAGAAAGTATGACATAAATGCATCATACAAAAAAACTAAACAATATAATAACAACAAAACAATAAAACTACACTAATACTAAAGAAAAACAAAAAGAGAGAGGAAGAGAGAGAGAGAGAGAGAGAGAGAGAGAGAGAGAGAGAGAGAGAGAGAGAGAGAGAGAGAGAGAGAGAGAGAGAGAGAGAGAGAATTGTATTGCGTAAGAACAAAACGAGTGTAATAAGAAACTTTAATTAATTCACACGATTCCCACAGCGTTGGCAACAGAACTTACGAATCATCAATCATGATTTGGAACAAAACTAGTGGGGCCTTCTACCTCCCTTCCCCCCCTCTCCCTCTCTCCCCCTCCCCCTCTCTCTCTCTCTCTCTCTCTCTCTCTCTCTCTCTCTCCTCTCTCTCTCTCTCTCTCTCTCTCTCTCTCTCTCTCTCTCTCTCTCTCTCTCTCAGCGACAGTCGTTTTTCATGTCATATCTCCGTCGCTTCGTCTCTCTCTCTCTCTCTCTCTCTCTCTCTCTCTCTCTCTCTCTCTCTCTCTCTCTCTCTCTCTCTCTCTCTCTCTCTCTCTCCTATATATCAAAGCACACACTGGCAATCAAAGCTCCTTTAAAACGTAGCAATTTTAGTCAATATGTCAAAATTTAAGCGTCGGAAGAAAAGCGACTTGAACGCCATCCAGCGGGGCGGCGGCGGCGACTCTTCGTGACAGAGTTTCTCTATTGCCTCGACTTGACAATCACGGTTCAGACGAGGACTCATTTCCGGCGGTGTAGAGGTAATGCTGTCTGTGTCCAGGAGGAGGAGGAGGAGGAGGAGGAGGAGGAGGAGGAGGAGGAGGAGGAGGAGGAGGAGGAGGAGGAGGAGGAGGAGGAGGAGGAGAAGAAGAAGAAGAAGAAGGAGGAGGAGGAGGAGGAAGAGAAGGAGTGAAGGTAATGTAAGCGTTTGTAATATTAGTGTTATTAAAGCATTTGTGTTTGAAGTGAAGTGGCTTTTGAATCATGTCACGAGCAAATTTTTTTTCCTTCTTTTTTTTTCCTTCTGATTTGCGTTACCTGTATATAAGATGATTCTCGCTTTGTGTGATAAATTTTAGGCAGGTAAAAAATTGTCAGCTAACTTATTGCTCTCGATGACACCTGCGATTAGTGAACATACCAGGTAAGATTGTCTACCTTTATCTTAAATTGCCCTTTTTTTGAGAGGGACAAGGTGGAGGAATGTTAATAACTTTTTATCATTTAAAAGAAGAAAATGGCTACACTTATTGTACTTCGTTAAAACAATGTTGCTCTTCGTGTATTTTTTTGGGGGGGTTTTGTTTAAATATAAGGGTAGTGATAGACTATTTATTGGATTGAGTATAGGTGTGTTGAAGCAGTGATGTTTTCCAGGTAAGGTCCTGCTTGGCATCACCTGAGGTTCAACGGTGGATTATGTGTCTGTGTCATACTAGGAACTCATTCTATTCTTTCTGGTCAGTTGATTTTTAATAATAATGATAATTTTCTATTACGAAACTTTATATATGGGATTGAAATTGCCTTTTTTTTTTTTTATTAATTTCTCGTATTTCACTATGACAGTAGGAATCAATTCACATTTACGTTGTTTGCACAAACTTTACCGTACGTGAAGGCGGAATAAATGAAAGTTATTTCAAGTTCGTAACATCTGAGTTCACTCTGATTAAATTGAATTCAAACTAAATTGAACTGACAACTGTGATATCTAATTTGCGTTAGTCTAGCATGACAGAATTGCAGTAACTTGTGTTATTCCATAAAATACACTTTGACCAATTTTTCATCGATTAAATCCGAAATTATACAAAGAGAAATGATGGACCCAAATATTGACATAAATAAGTATTGTACTGAATTATATTATTCTTTCTATACACTGTTTTAGTTTTTTTTTTCTTCCCAGTTAACACTATAAATACTGAATATTTAATACATTTACCGTCAATCTAAGTTTGCTATTCTATCTTCCTTCTTCCTGCTGTGTTAATAACGTACAGGAGAAGAACAAGACCGTAGGAGTAATGTTGTCAATTCTTACGTCACTTTCCCAAACGTTACATAATACCTCCTTCCCCTTCCCCTTCCCCTTCCCCCTTCCCCTTCCCTCCCTGCCACACTCCCTAACATAGGTACACTCACATACACTTTTCATTCCCCTCACGCTTCCAAAACAACACAAGACAACAACAAAAGCAATAATACATAAATCATCCACATCCATTTTCTTAGCCACTTCCCTTTTTTTATTATTGTTCCCAACTTTCTCCACATCTATCTCCTACTTCCCTTTTCCACGTCCATCAATCCACTAAAGTTTTATTTATTCTTTTTCTGTACATTTCCTCCACATACATTCACCAATCCATCCACTTCCTTTTCCACATCTCACGGGATACTTTTTCTACATTTTCTCCACATAAATCCATCCATCCATCCACCTCCTCTTCCTCCTCCTTTTCCTCCATCATCCTTCCACCTCTCGCAGGAGCCTCGGTCTTAACATTTCCTACGGATAGATTCGGAGTCTCATCCTAAATTCATGAATATCCCGGCACGAAGTCAAGTTCGGCACAAGTTCTGTTGGTTTGTGTATCGTGTCTCTCTCTCTCTCTCTCTCTCTCTCTCTCTCTCTCTCTCTCTCTCTCTCTCTCTCTCTCTCTCTCTCTCTCTCTCTCTCTCTAAACCTTTTTTCTTTCCCTTCCATCCTTCATCGCCATTTCTTACTATCTCGTTCAACCTTCATTTTTCCTCATTCCCATTTAATATCATCGCTTCCCACTCCATCGTTCTCTCTCTCTCTCTCTCTCTCTCTCTCTCTCCTCTCTCTCTCTCTCTCTCTCTCTCTCTCTCTCTCTCTCTTTTCCCCACGTTTCTAAAGCCCATCATTCTGTTGCGGACGAACATCAAAGAAACTAACAAGAGAGAGGAAAAAATAAGCGAAGGACGGAGATGAGGTAGATGGAGAGAAATAAAGAGAGAGAGAGAGAGAGAGAGAGAGAGAGAGAGAGAGAGAGAGAGAGAGAGAGAGAGAGAGAGAGAGAGAGAGAGAGAGAGAGAGAGAGAGAGAGAGAGAGAGAGAGAATATATATACGCCTTATATGGTCAACGAAAGGTAGAGTTTGAATCTTTCACCTACAACAAACACACACACACACACACACACACACACACGCACACACACACACACACACACACACACACACACACACACATACACACACACACACACACACACACACACACACACACACACACACACACACATACACACACAACCCTAAGCAGGCAATGCCAGTGAGCAATTTCGCCAATTTCACCCGAATGATCGCCAAATAGCAACGCTCACCCGCCAAAATCCATTCGTTCCCATCTAGCAGCCAAGCCAAAAATAATGCGACCAGGGTGAAAAATCGATGCCGCGTAATATAAGCGCGATAAAAAATAATGCAGACGCAGGAAATGTGGAAATATTAGGAAATATACTTGCCAG
>JAXIVD010010691.1:0-7500 GCA_036785275.1 Cancer borealis
GTAGTAGTAGTAGTAGTAGTAGTAGTAGTAGTAGAAATAGTAATAGTAATAGTAGTAGTATTAGTGGTGGTGTTGGTAGTAGTAGTAAATGACAATAGAATAATACAACAATGGTGGCAGCGGTGGGATTAAGACCAACAATAGTAGTAGTAATAGTAAGAGTAATTTAAAAGCAACACTAACAAAACAAGACAAAACAAAAGACAAACATAAACACAAATAAAACAGTAACACACACCCACACACACCCAGAAAGAGAAGGAGACAAACAGAAAACGGAGGAGTAAGGATGAAAAAAGACGACCCAAGGCTCACCCAGACAGTCAGAATCACAAACACCACTATACTTAAGCCTCGAGGTAGAGTCAAGGCAATTCCACAGAGGCTGGCGAGACCAACACACTGGAAGGATGATGCTGGTTGGAGAATTCTTATAGTGAAGGTGACGGAGAAAACCACTGGAGTACTTACTGAAGAGAGAGAGAGAGAGAGAGAGAGAGAGAGAGAGAGAGAGAGAGAGAGAGAGAGAGAGAGAGAGAGAGAGAGAGAGAGAGAGAGAGAGAAGAGAGAGAGAGAGAGAGAGAGATGTGTAGATGTATTTATATATTTCGTTACGCATTTAGTATATAGAATACAATTAAAATCAGAATAAGAGAAAGATAATGAAGAAAATACAACACAACACAACACAAATGTAACACTCACCACACCACCTACAGTCCTTTCCTCTGCAACACAAAAAAAACAACGTAAAAAAAAAAAAGATACATATTGAAGTGTTGATAGAAAAATATATAATAATAATAAGCTACAAATTTAACTTTTTTTCTTTCTTTAAATTTACTTTAGCTTACCCTGTTGAAAATGAGTTACCACACCACACGTTTTCTTTACTCTAATAGATACAATTCTTTATTTAACTTGACTTATTCCAGGCAGTTTTAGGATTAATTAATTATACATTACTGACTTTCATGCATTAATATTTCCCATTTATTAATCATTGAACTGATCTAGATTATATTTCATAGTTTTGTTTCAATGGAAAATAATGTAGTAATGTATTTGATCAATATTAAACTTAAGCTGATTATTGTTTATGCATTAATCTCAGTTATCTAATTCCTCTTTCATGTGAGATATTAAAGAGAGAGAGAGAGAGAGAGAGAGAGAGAGAGAGAGAGAGAGAGAGAGAGAGAGAGAGAGAGAGAGAGAGAGAGAGAGAGAGAGAGAGAGAGAGAGAGAGAGAACAAAAAGAGAATAATAGTTCCCACTCCACATTTATTAACAGTATATCCTTGTATGGCTTTTCTCGGAAGTACTAAGAGTTGAAGACAGTCAGAATACCATCAACAGGAGGAAGAGGAGGGAAGGAAAGGGAAGGGAATGCGTGTGACAGACAGATAAAGAAGGAGAAGAAGCACATAACAATAAACAAGAAGAGGAAGAATTGACAAAGAGGAGAATAAAACTGCAGGAACGAGCGAGGGAAGGCAAAAAGAAGAAGAAAAAAGACACCACATCGAGAGAGAGAGAGAGAGAGAGAGAGAGAGAGAGAGAGAGAGAGAGAGAGAAGAGAGAGAGAGAGAGAGAGAGAGAGAGAGAGAGAGAGAGAGAGAGAGAGAGAGGGAGAGAGAGGAGAGAGAGAGAGAGAGAGAGAGAGAGAGAGAGAGAGAGAGAGAGAGAGAGAGAGAGAGGAGAGAGAGAGAGAGAGAGAGACCTTGAAGCAGAAACCACAAAACGAACTACAGCAGAAAATGCACAGAATCAGCTGACAGGGCAAGAAGGGAGGAAAGGGGGGAAGGAGGGGAAAGGGGGGGAGGGAGGAGGAGGAGAAGGAGGAGGAGGAGGAGGGAGGAGGAAAGAAGAGATACGAAAGGGAAGGAAGGGAGAAAAGGGTTAGAAGGCAGAGAGATGAAGGGGAAGGGAAGTAGGGAAGGGAAGGAGAGGAGGAAAGGGGAATAGAAGGCTGATGGAAGGAAGGGAATGAGGGGAGATAATGAAGGGACGAAAGGGGAAGGAGGAAGGGAGGGGAAACAAGGAAAGGAGGAATTGAGGGGAAACAAAGGGAAGGGAAATTAAAACTCAGTCATTTGATCCGAGTCTGGAAAAATATAAACTGAAGAAGAGTCGAATTATATATAAGGACAGATGAAACAGGATATGAGAGTATCACATTTTTCTTGTACTATTTTCTATATATATATATATTTTTTCTGGTTAGCAATTTTTTTTATTCAATAACTTTTTTATATACTATTTTATATTTTCTTTTTGACTTTTTTTTTTTTTTTCCCTCTTCCTTCTCCACATTTTGTATATATTTTTCGTTACGTATTTTTTCTTTCTTTTTAGTTTCGTTTATTTTCTCTATACAAATTTTCTTTATTTCTTTTTTTCGTCAGTTAGAAAAAAAAAAACAGATAAAACAGCAAAATATTAGGTTCAAAATCACTCTTATTATTCTTTTCCATTATCATTATTTTTGCTATTCATCTCCTTTATCCACATTATCCTTATTCTCACATTTATCACATCTATCCTTCCCCTATCATTCTTAATCATCTTTTTAGAAGATGAAATTTCACTCATAAGTCATCATTTCACAGGTAATGACTCCATGACTCACTTTAAGTCACCATAAATCACTAATTAAGTCACCCATACATACTGCCCTTATTACAGGCCAGTCACCCCTATAATAAGTCACTTTCCCCTAATCCATTTAATCCGCCAATCAGCGTTCAGATTACACCTCCATCTTGATCTAAACACAAAGACAATATTGTAACCAACCCGCAAAGTTTCGTGTTTTTTTTTTTTTAGCCAACCAGAGAGAAGAATCAAGCAATATGTCCCGTCATTGGCTACATGTCCTGGTTGAATAGCCAATCAGGTTAAGGGAACGACCAAACTTCCCTTGCTATGTTAACCAATCACGAAGCAGAGTGAGAGGAACGACGACCAATCATTTTCAAGCTTCAAGTCACACTCAAATGACGTCACAACTTTATCAGCGAATCAGGGAAGCGATGAGACTCCAGAATTTCCTAAGATCAAAATTAGTTAAAGTTTAGATTCTCCTTCAAAGGTTCGAAAAAAGAGGACGAAATGGACGTAAAATGAACCCAAGAATATAATATAGAAAATGAACTACAGAAATTCCCCCTTCCTTTCCCCTTTTACCTGTGTCTACCTGTCATTATCTCAGTGATGTACAGGTGTGGGACCAATAATACCTTTAATTGTGAGGACATACTGACATTATCTCCCAGGTCTTCTAATGCAAGAGTAATCGGGGAATGAGACATAAACTTAGCATGAAATTAGAAGCTGGGAGAGAGGGAGGAGGAGGGTGGGAGGGTGGGTTCTCGGTGTAGCTGTGGGGTATTGAAGTCTTAATTTGAGGTTACAATGTTTTAATAATGGAATTGGTTCTCACAAAATATATTCCGATTATTCAGGTGTGATGGAACATGTGTTCTTTTCTTGTGTTTTGTTTTGTTGGTGTTTGAGGAAGAGAAAGAGGAGGAGGAGGACGAGGAGGAAGAGGAAGAGGAAGAGGAAGAGGAAGAAGAGAAGGAAGATATCAAAATATTAATCTCAGAAATTGCTGGACTTACTTTTGTTAACTTTAAACTTAATTATGTTATTTGTTTTCTCCCTTTTCTCTGATGCTGTTTAAAGTTATGCAAACACACACACACACACACACACACACACACACACACACACACACACACACACACACACACACACACACACACACACACAAAGTATTCATAATATGGAGTTCTTTTGTTGTTAACTTATTTCATTATTTCTTCCATTCTTTATCATATTTTCCTTCCTTCCTTCCTCTTGGTTTCTGTTTCGCAAGAGTCTGCAACACAAACTTTCCTCAACGCACCAAAGAGTTTGTTCTGACAGAAAGGAGATTCATACTTCATAAATCTGTAAAGTTGATACCAAAAAAAGAAAAAAAGATGACAAAAAAGACAAAAAATATATACAAGGAAAAGAAAAACACACTCAAACTCTCTTTTCCAAAACTAACTTCAGAATTGCAAACTTTTCCAAAAGGGTTCGCCGTCCCATTAATGTTCAGAGTCTAATGGGTTTTGATTCTTTCCTGTTTGCATTTTTCGTGTACTTGTTTCACTATAAATTCTCTCTCTCGCTTAACTATCCCTCTACTTTATGTCTGTAATTCCCCTCCTGCCTTGCTCTCCCTCTCCATTTACTACAATGAGAAAAAAATGAAAGAAAATCAAGTTATGTTTAATTTCTAACATCTATAGGTTTGCATTTTCATTTGAGTGATAGAAAGCTACATAAATTGGGGTGATTATAGTTAGCAGTAAATTTTATGCTGAATTAATCGATCTGGCGTTAAAATGCATTGTTCAAGGACTTATTACCAACCCTAATTATGATCAAAACCCATTAAAAAACAACTAAAACTAAGGTAATACAGTTCTCACATCACTGTAATCCAAACCCATTACTTCAGATTAATGGGTTACGACTCCAAGTGTCTTATGATCAATGGGTTCCAATTCCCTATTAATGCCAATGAATAAGATCAAATACTTGGGTTTATACAATCACACTCACTCTCCTTGAAGGCTGCAATAGAGGCTTTCAACACTCTGTTTGATGGTACAACGTTATGTCAATGCTAATGTATATATTCCACACGTCTGTAACTCTATTATGCTGTTTTCTGGGAAGGTCTCGTATTTCTATTTAAATTCAGGGTTTTTTCTTATCTTCAATAGAGTGGTTGGTGGTGTTGCTACGTGATGTTTCCCTTGAGGTTTAAGTTTTCGCTGGAAATATACGAGTACTTGAGTTTTTTTTGTTTTTTTCTGTTAAATTATCACGTATTCAGGACTGTCTACGTACCCCCTCACCTCTCTAACTAACCCTCCGTTTTCTTTTGACTAACCCCACCACATCAAAGTTTTTATTTGATACACACGAGTACTTTAACTCTTTTCATTTTTTATTCAAAAATTTTTTTAAGGGAGTTAATTACATAACGAACTTTGAGTGCATATGTGCCCCCTCACCTCCAGTAACCCATTTTCTTTAACATCACCAGCAGAAGGTTATCAAAGACTCCTTTTCCTCGTAACTCCTATAATATTAATGACTTTAATTCTTTCAGAGTAGCCCCTTCGACTTTCCATAATTCCCGTAACCAATTTTCTTTGAGGTGTTTTTGGTGGCATGAAATATGATATCGATCAGTATTTACCTTCTCAGCAACCACCCGCAGAGGATGTTCCCCCAGGACACTGTAATTAAGGAGAGTATTGGATTCCACTAATGCTAGACTTTAAGAGAATAGGATTTCCAGGCGATTATGAAAGCACACACCACGCACACCAGGCCTGACGAGACGCACACGCACACGCACACGCACACGCACACGCACACACACACACACAAGCTCATGTACCCAGTGTGGTAAATTGAATTTGAGCACAAGAAGTGATTTTGATGACAGAGAGAAAGAGAGAGAGGGAAAGAGAGAGAGAGAGAGAGAGAGGGGTGGAGGGGGGGGAACAAGACCTGAAGGGGTGTCTCCATTAAAACTTTTACTTACAAACGAACCTTTCAACCTTCAGGATTTTTCAAGATCTTTTTTTTGGGGGGGTTGTTTAGTCCACCCCAAACATACCATACCCCCCCCAACCATCCCCTCACGCCCCCCAATCCAGACCCACACGCACAGGTAACCAATCATTATCCTTTATAATTTAACAGGTGAGCAGGTCGGGTGGAGTGATGGAAACAAATTGCTATCTGATCAATTAATTTTGCAAATGATATGTTTACAATGAATAATTCCAGCCAGGATTTGTCAATCTGTAACCTTGGGTACCTTATCCTGTATTGATTAATTAATTACTACCTACCTCTCTCTCTCTCTCTTCTTTGTGCTGCATGAATTCACTGGAGATGGTCACTCTCACTCTCACTCTCTCTCTCTCTTTCTTTCTTCCTCTTAAGACCAGTTCAAAGGAAAGTATTACTGGAGCTGATTGTTCGAAAGGGCGATTATATATATTTTTTTGTTGAGTCTTGTATCGCTCACCCGGCCACACCCTCGACCCTTCCCTTCTGCCACCCTTCAGATATCCCAGTTATCAAAAGGAAAGTGGGAGAAGTGACTCTTTGAGGGGAGACGAAAGGGGACTTGAAACGTCTTAACTTTCTCTCTTACTCTCTTACTCTCTCTCTCTCTCTCTCTCTCTCTCTCTCTCTCTCTCTCTCTCTCTCTCTCTCTCTCTCTCTCTCTCTCTCTTATTGATCACCTTCGCTCATATTGCATTTTATGAACAAACTGTTTTGCCTTGTTAGTGAAAACCTGTCATTAAATTAGTCTAATTATGCTAATGAGCTTTATTTGTCCCTGGGAACGAAATCTGTGGACGAAATGTATTTTGTAACGAGAGTGAACCTCCAAGAATTTCCTGTTACAGCCGAGATGCAACGTTTGTTTAGATTTCCACCTGTTCCCTAAATTTACCTGTCATTCTAATGTTCGTCTCTCCTAAATTGCCTCTCCCACACACACCTGTCTGATGAAACACTGATTACAGGTGATCGCGTAATAGTAGTAGTAGTAGGTCAGGTACACCTAGGTAAAGAAGTTGCTTACATTCACCTAATACCTCCATCAACTTAATTAAATCTTCATTAATATTCCACAAACAGATTAATTGAATTGGTTAATGAAAAAACAATTTCTTAACATCCGTCCATAAGCTTGTCAAGTTGCCTCAAGGTTTGTTAAGATGTGGGAGGAAACTTAGTGTGTTTGTGTGAGTGAATGACCGAGTGTTTGGGAACTTAACTGATGTGTGTGACTGAGGAATTGACTGACTGACTGGCTGGCTGAAATGGCTAAGAAATTGACTGGCAAACTGACTGGCTGATCATAGGAGTGAAAACTAAGCAACGCCTTTAACACGTCCTCCCTTTTTGTGCTTCCTGGAAACAGATTCTTTGGGTGAGGCATCATCAATTTCGCCTCAGTCACGAGCGTCAAGCCCCGCCCACCCACCACCCCAAGGCACCCTCTCGAGCCTAACAGATGAGCCTCACAGCCTTAAACAACCTTCACAGACCCACCACAGCCTCAAACAACCTTCACAGACAACCCATAGACCCACCAAAGCCTTAAACAACCTTCACAGACTCACCACACTTAAACAACCCTCACAGACCTTCCACAGCCTTAAACAACCTTCACAGACCCACCACAGCTTTCACAGAACCCACAGCCTTAAGCAACCCTCACAGACCTTAAACAACCTTCACAGACCCACCACAGCCTTAAACAGCCTTAAACAACCTTCACAGACAACCCACAGCCTTCACAGACCTTCCACAGCCTTCACAGACAACCCACAACCTTCCACAGCCTTTACAGACCCGCCACAGCCTTAAAGAGAACCCCACACCCAGTCAAGCCTTCGTAAAGAC
>JAXIVD010010691.1:10000-12840 GCA_036785275.1 Cancer borealis
ACAACTCAGTCACCCATATAATACAATCCCAGCCATGACAATATAAATTCCGTAAAATACACGAAAACGAAAAAATACATTAGTCCCCCCTCCCTCCCCATCGCAATACATTTAAAGTCGTTCAACTCGTTTCCTATTTTCTTCTTTAAAGCCAGAAATAAAGTCTTTTCTGTGACACAACCATCCAATCAGGTAAATCCCCTCACCTTTCCACACCTGTCTAATCCTCTACACAGGTAATCCTAATCCTTATTCACTGTCAGGTAATGGATTTGATTCTTTAGTTGTGTTTGTTTTTATTTGATTCTGTTTATTTATTTGTTTTTAAATTTTAAATATTGAGTTTTTTATTTTTATTTTTTCTTGATTTATTTTCTTTTAATTTAGTTTATATTAATGTTGTTTTTTTTTACTATTCAGTTTTATTTATTTATTTTTTTTTTCGGATCTATTTTTTATATTTATTCTCGTTTACATTTTTTTCTAGAACTGTTATTTTTCATGATATTTCAACGTGCAACATTTTTTATATATCTATTTTTATTTGTAGTTCATTGAGTCGTATTTATTCTTATATTTTCAGCTTCGTTTTAATATTATTTCCTAACATTATTACTATTCTTAAATTTACTTCCTTCGTTTTATTTCAGATATACATTAATTTTCATTTCTTATTTAATTCCATTCCATTCACTTTTTTTTTTTTATACATTTTACAATTTTCTATATATAAATTTTTCCTTTCATTTAAATAATTTCTTTTATCTTCGTATTTTCTTTTATTGATCACGTCTTTCGAGTTTCAATTCACTTTTCTATTCTCTCTTTTTCTTTCTTTTTATTTTTATTTTGGAAGTGTGTTGGTGACTCAAGTTTATTTATCTTTCCGAGGGAGGAAAAGAGAGTGAGGGGAGAGGCGTCGAGGAGGAAAGTGGAGGGAAATGTTGGAGAGACAAGGTGTAAAAGAGAGAGAAAAATCCCTTGGAGAGAAAGAGAGAAAATGGAAGTTAAAGGAGAGGAAGAAACAAACAGGTTGACTTCAGGTAACTTGTTTAACCTGATTTTTCATTATCTCTCTCTCTCTCTCTCTCTCTTTTTTTTTAGTTTATCCTCCAAAAATCAGTGTTTTCTTTAATTGTCTGTTTCCAAGTTTCCTCCTTTCTCCTCCTCCACAAATTTTTCCCCCTTAAATGGGCCTAATTTTACTGATGTTACTCCTCCTCCTACTACAACTACTACAAAATAAAGTAAGTAAAATTCTTATAAGTAGGCAATCAGCTACTTATCTTCCTTCCTTCCTTCACACTTCACCAATTCCTCTGTTCAAAACATTTCCCATTCATACCTAACCTTCATTATCGCTCCTTCCCTTTACATTTTCCTTTTTATTCTGATCTCTATGCACCCAATACCCCTTACCCTTCTCTCTCTCTCTCTCTCTCTCTCTCTCTCTCTCTCTCTCTCTCTCTCTCTCTCGTTTCCTCTACTACTCTTCCTCTTTCCTATCGGTGTTGGGAGGAAAAGAAGAGAAAATGTACCATACCGAGATACGAACCAAGATTCAAGATGGTTCAGAAGACGCAATCTGTCGATAACGCAGGCTAGGGAGGAGGAGGAGGAGGAGGAGGAGGAGGAGGAGGAGGAGGAGGAGGAGGAGGAGGAGGAGGAGGAGGAGGAGGAGGAGGAGGACGAGGAGGAGGAGGAGGAGGAGGAGGAGGAGGAAAGGAAGGATGTAGAAAGATCTTGCAGTGCGTTTTATATTTTTTGTCCTCTCTTCTATTCTTCTCTCTCTCTCTCTCTCTCTTTATTCTGTCACTGCCGTCAAGAGAGTGGCACGCCTTGCTATCTGGTGCCAAGCTGTCTTATTGGCTGTCTCTCAAAAGGTGTTATTGCTATTCTTACCCTCTCACTTTCCTGTCATATTTGTATAACGTAGATTCCACAAACCACATAGAGGTATTTTTACTTACAAACTATTTATTTTTTTTACTTACAAATTACTTTACCTACACACTATTTTACTGACGATTTATTTTACTGACAAACTATCTTACTTACAAACCCACTATCAATGCAAGTATTTTTTTCTTCACATTTAGGTGATTTTAATTGTATTGTATGCATTAATATTATCGATAAATTTAGTAACGGTATACATTCATTAATATTTTCTATCTCTCTCTCTCTCTTTATTTATTTACTCGTATTTTATTTGTTATTATTATTATTATCTCTCTTATCTCATGTATTGATATTTTCCGCAAACTTAATAACAGTATACATTTATTTATATTTTATCTATATATTTAGTTGCTTGTATTGTGTTTGTTATTATCATTTCTCTCTCTGTTATCTCCTCGTGTTACCTGGTTACCTATACAATTAGTACTATCACAGATAACGCCACACAGGGGAAACACAGCCTTGCACAGACCAGCTTCAACATATCAATTCTATCTTCTATAACGACACTCAGTATTGCACACTAACAACGCAATCAACATTTAACCTTGTGACTAAATTTTGAGCTTATCCAAACAATAAAATAAAAAGCCTTACTATTTAATTTATTTTTCTTAATTTTGTTTTGTATTATGTTATTCATTTTATTCTCTTTATTCAGATTTGTTATTCTATTTTCTTATTCTGACGTTTATTTTATTTTCTCTTAGTATGTTTCTACGTGTGTAAATGTAGAAAGAATAACAGGAAAACATAAAAGAGAGAAAGAGCAAGAGCAAAAGAAAGAGAAAGAGAGAGAGAAAGAGAAAGAGAAAGAGAGAGCCATAACACTAAACCCTAAACTAATCTTCTAAGTGACTTCTCTGCAAGACTTACAC
>JAXIVD010010692.1:0-2500 GCA_036785275.1 Cancer borealis
GTTCTCTCTACGATTGTTTACCTGTGTTACTCAACCTCACGCAGAGGGGAAGGAAGGGGAAACACACCTGTCTCTCAATCGCTGATGATGTTGTGGTGTTGTGGTTAGTAGCTGTGGTTGTTTGATTACTTGATTGATTGATTGAGTGGTAGAGTGGTATTAGTGTGTGTGTGTGTGTGTGTGTGTGTGTGTGTGTGTGTGTGTGTGTGTGTGTGTGTGTGTGTGTCTCAACATCAACTCACCGTAAACAACAACAAGAACAACAACAACAGCAACAAAATATATAATCCAGTCAAAATAATAAAATAATCCACGGCTCAATAAATTAATTCGCGTGCCTAAAAGCTCCCGTACCTCCTCCTTCGCGGTCGCAGGTCCTATTACGCGAATAATGAGGGTGGTGGCGCCATTATCAAGGTGGCGTAGGGACTTAATTGGTGAGGCGGCCGAGAGGTGTCAATTTGGCGCCAAAACGTCAGGTGGCATTTTGTCTGGTGTCAGGATAATTACCATCACGGGATTGGCTGAGCTCGCCTTGTTGTCAGTTGTGAAGGGCAAAGCTGATTGGTTCCCGCGCTACCCTTCAATTCCTCCTTCAAAACACATTCTCATATTTTTAATTTTTTAATTTTATATTTCTTACGGTTCACTTTTTTCTTTCTTTCTCTTTTTTCCCCTTTTTTTTGCATACATTTGTGAGAATTTTCAACTTTTTTTTCCACTCCCCACATTGAAAATTTCTAACAACGGTTGGATATTTCAGAATTTCAATCACTAACCATTTTTTTTTCTGGAAGAGCGATCGAGCGAGCGGTGAAGACGAAAACACTTGGATATTTATCATCATTATTATCATCCTCATCATCATCATTTACTTTTTTCCTTATTTTTTGGCAGGAAGGTGACGTGATGGCCGGTGAAACTTTGATCCCCTATTAAATGTTCGCTTCTATAATACTCGAAGCCTGATTAACCTCGCTGTAAATAATATCCCACCCTTTGTGTGTCGCGAAGGAAGAGGGAGCCGGAGAGAAAGGAGTTTGAGGGTTGCGGGGAGGGAAGGGAAGAAAGGTGAGAGGAAGGGATGAAGAGGTGGAGAAAAAAAGGAGAATACAAAAATGAAGATTCTCTCTGTGTGGTATTCATAGCGGGAAAATCTTGTCTAGTGAGTTTGGCCTAGACATTGATAGCCCCCACCCCTCCCTCCGTTCTCTTTTCCCTCCGGCTTCAAAGTGCTATTGAGAGAACTTAAGTCACAGTAACAATGAACGGAGGAAGAAAGGGAGGAAAACTTAACCAGGAGGGAATGGAGGAAGGAGGATGCTAAAGAGGGTGAATGAAAGATGAAAAAAAACTATGGAGAGAGATAGAGGAGGCTTTAGTGAAATTCGCAACTGACTGAGACAGTTTCAGAACCTTGAAGAAAATGTGGCGCGAGTTCCCTTCATCCTCTCTCCCACCTTATTGAGAAATTAATTACGGGGGATAGTAAGGAAAATGGAAGAAAGAGAGAGAGAGAGAGAGAGAGAGAGAGAGAGAGAGAGAGAGAGAGAGAGAGAGAGAGAGAGAGAGAGAGAGAGAGAGAGAGAGAGAGAGAGAGAGAGAGAGAGAGAGAGAATGAGGTGGATAAAAAAACAACAACATTTAGACGAGAACTAAACTGTAGATGAAACATGAATAATAATAATAATAATAATAATAATAATAATAATAATAATAATAATAATGATAATAATAGTAATGATAATAACAATAATAATAGCACTAAAAGCATGAGTGTTTCAACGTAAATGAAGTTATGATAATCACTTCGTATCTAATGACCTAAGTATAGAGCGTTAGTGTGCTCGAGTGGCTGGTTAGGTTAATGAATGGGTGCTGGGGAGAGGCGACATAAAATGACTCAGGCACGGTTAGCAGGAAACATATACAGTATTGTCCTGCTACATAATGGACAAAAAAGATATACAAATGATCGTGCTGACTGAAGAAGGCATAAACATCTTCAGTACACCACGCAGGAGTAGTGATTGGAAAGGTAGTTTAAAAGATTATGTGCTTGACAGGAGGGGAACAGAAAGACAGAGGCTGTACTGATCAGGTAATGTGATTTATCGAGCAACATGAAATTAATTAATGAATAAACAAATAGATAGATAAATGAATGAATAAATCAATGAATAGAGAAGTAAGTAAATCTGGAAAAGAAAGATAGATTTATACATATCCCACTTACAGATTTAGAGAAAGCACTTGGCTGATATTTATAAGTTTAATAATCATGGTAGTGGCTGCAAGAATACTATCACCTTATTCTCTGCGGCTCGTAAAAGGCGACCAAAAGGGACGGAGTGAGGCGTCTGAGAACTCTTCCTCTGTATTTTCTCCTATGAAAAGACAAGGCACAGAGGGGGAGAGGAGAGTTGAATTTCCCTGAAGTATAAATACCTTAGCTACCGCTTTTTAATGGAAATATAAGCCAGGTATATACATAGATACA
>JAXIVD010010693.1:2500-12835 GCA_036785275.1 Cancer borealis
AAAAAAAAAAAAAAATTCTTGCAACAGTTTTCGGATTCATAGATAAAAAATTTCTGTGGGAGTTTATATACAGGATAAAACATTTCAACCAGTAACGACTTCATGACTTCATTATCGTACAGAACTAACATGAAACACAACTCAGAATCTGCTTTACTTTGCTCCAATCAAGTGTCTTTATCTTGGAAACTCAAACAATACCTATCAAAATTTGCTACACTTATATTTGCTCCACCTTGAGAGTCTGTGGTACAAGAACTTTAAGACAAGGCTTTGAGATCCTCACTTCTAATTGTCAAAGTTCGTGTTGCCATATTCTCAAGACTGATAACAACTAGTAAACAGATGCATTCTCACAACTGAACACATTGCCATTCACTAGTGTTAATATTATAGTATAAAGGAAGGAAAGCGAGATAAGGTGATTAGTACAATTAAGTGGACAGATAAATATACTGGCCTCATTACTCTCCTTTTCTCCTCTCCTTTAGTATAAACTCGTGTAAAAATGGTTACTAAAACTTGGTAAACACAAAATCCTGGTCAAGGATGCACACAAATATTGATGAAAAAATGTTTGTGAATAATAACTACATAACTGAAAATACAAATACACATATTATTGCTATCATGTCTGCGCATAAATAATAAATGATATAACATGTATGGCCACCAATAATGAGAATACAAAAAATATATATACAGTACAATGAAAATCAATTATTACCAATACTATGGCAAATAATAATAGGAAATTGGTATCACTTAAATATATCCTATTCTGAAGACAATTTCATGCAACTCACACAGTACAAGCTCGACTTAACAGACTAATGCAACCTAGCGTACTTCCCTTACACCGAATTCTCCATTAAATCGAGCATTGACGCTTTCCTGTTTTTGATACACTAAAGTCATGGCTTCACTACGGTTTTACTCCACAAATAGATCTAGAACATGACAGCACGGAGAATATGTTAGTGAAATGAAGGATCCCAATAAATAAAGCAGAGTGATCAGTGAATTATATTGTCCAATTTAGTGGAATTTCTCCGCTATAACGAGCATAGAAAATTTTCCATTAAATCGATCTTGTACTGTATCTAAAATAATAACCTTCCTCGGGGGTGCTGAATCCAGAAAACATGTGCATATTATTATTATTATTATTATTATTATAACCCATTGGTGAGTATCATCAGTTTATATATGGTAAAGCTTCACACTAAATCCAGTATGTTCTTCAAGTTCCTTCCATCATTCTATTACCACACCTCCTGACTGTCTACCTTCTCTTTACTACACACTAAATCCAGTATGCTGTTCAAGTTCCTTCCATCATTCTATTATCACACCTCCTAACATTCTCAATCTACCTTTCCTTTACTACACACGCCACGGTGCCACCAGCTTGCCTTCCTCTCACCCACCCAGATGTCACCCAAACATTAATAGTTTCTCTCATTGTAGTACAGTATTAATATTTACTTAACTCCTCCAATCCCTGCCACGATTTGGCACTTTCAGGGTCTTTCAGGTTTAGAAAATAATCTTTTATCACATAATTTGGCTTCTATATCACTTCACTTTTATCAGACATGTTTTTGCCGCAGTCTGTCTACCTGATATATTCCTTCAGTGACGAGCTTTTGCAATTCTTAGCTTCCCTGCTTCCTATGCCCTTATTAATTTAAGACATTATTTTCTTTCTATTCGTATTGCATGTATGTATTTATCACCACCATCCTTATTATCACTCCCTGATCTCAGTTACATTTATGATAAGTGAGTCAAACTATAGGAGTGAGTCAGGTCATTTAAATAGCAGAGTAATTATTATTGAAGACTTCATGCAGATAATAATGTAGTAAAATGATGCAAGTTATATTGTCTCACTCGTATTTTGAAGCCAATGCAAATATTACTTCATGTACTGAGAAAGAGAGAGAAAGAAAGAAAGAGAGAGAGAGAGAGAGAGAGAGAGAGAGAGAGAGAGAGAGAGAGAGAGAGAGAGAGAGAGAGAGAGAGAGAGAGAGAGAGAGAGAGAGAGAGAGAGAGAGAGAGAGAGAGAGAGAGAGAGAGAGAGAATAATTTCCAATCTTACATTATACAAAACTACTGATTAATCATGAACTTAAATACAAAGATGTGATTATGTTAAGCAGATAAAAAAACTATAAACTACTGACCCATGAAGTTTTGAGTGGCATTCAGAAAGTTTAAAGTGCAAAAACACTATACTAATATATTCTCAAAAACGTGTAGTATAGAAAAGTTATATACTGTAATTAATATCAAGGTACTAAGTGGTTTTTACTGTATAACACCATCCTCATATTTCACTTCGTCTGGTCACTTAGTAGAGCATAAAAAAAGTTATCTAAGCAATGACAAATTATTATGCACATCACAACAAATATATTTCTTATTTCTAGAACCGACAGAAAACACTGGATTTATATAGTCAAAACCAGGTGTAGTCGGCAATCTTGAGCACTTATTAACTGGTGTAGAAAGTTAACCTACAATTACATTATAAAGGACTGATCCAGAGCCCTGTGTGTGTACGCATGTATGATTTGCATGTACGTACATCCATTAACATTATACACAAACTATTATAATTGTACCATGCGTTCTGTTCTGTTCTATACAAGTACAGTACTGGTGATGGTCAGGTAATGAATGACTTTCCTGTTCCTCTGAAGCAGTGCAGTTCATGACAACATATTATAGTTATATTACTATTTATGTTCAAGGGTTTATCAAGTGTCAATATTATACTAACCACATTCTATCGTTTCCGCTAATCAAAACATTATATTTGCAGCACATTCCCGTGAACAAACGCGATTAATGTGATGTCTTTCAGGAGACATTGGATGATTGATATGTTGATCTTTACTTGTCGCAAACATGTGTATGTTACAGGTACCATCCTGTCTTCATCATGTCTTGTATGCTTGTTATCATATCAAATTATAACCTGTACGCTGTTTTGGTTTTCACATCAATCCTATACGCACTACAAGTTATGCTTCATTAAATACTATTCCTTCTTCAATTGTTTCAGTAACCAGTATTGTCTATATATTCATTAGTAATTGTCTTTGTAATGTTAATTAATAGTGAAAAGTCTACTCTTATCAGAATACATTATTTTTCCTTCTTTATATATATATATATATATATATATATATATATATATATATATATATATATATATATATATATATATATATATATATATATATATATATATATATATATATATATATATATATATATTAATGTATTTTCCTAAAGTGTCAAGAAAACTAGTCACAAGTAACACCACCTTCAGACTAATCAATGATTCATCAATTCGGAGTGTGACAATATTGATTTCTTTTTCTTTTTATATCATTGATGGAAACTGTACCAAAAAAACAAAATAATAATAATAATGCCACACATTCCACACACAGCTCTCATCCACCATTATCATTCCAATTCCCATAATTAATCTATAAAAAAATCTAAATCAATGAGAACAAAAGAAAACTAAACATTCATACAAACAAATAAAAACACAATTACTCTCTAGACCATTCCTACCAAACACTATTTTTTCTCCATAATCTTTCCTCCTTCACCTCACCCAAGAGCCTTCCGCTGTACTATCCTTTCTCTAATTCAAGTAGTTAATGTAGCGTAGTTATACCAAACAGCCTTCTCAGGGACCCTAGGGTATGTTGCTGTTTGTGTTCCCTTGTATCAGACTTGTATATATGACTTACGAATCTGTTCTCTCATAACACTTTCTTCCCATACGTATCTCTGCCTTGTTAACTTGAATATTTATTACTTCCTCACATGTCAGCCATTTCTTAGTCCTATTTTAGTCTTTTCTTACATACACAAACCTATCAGTATATGTCTTTATATAAAAAATTCTATCACATCCCATCACCTAACATGATTCACTTTACCTCTTCATACTCTAAGCTCTTCAAATAAACTCATTCCATTGATCTTAATAAATGTTCGCCTCACTGACGTATCATTGCTTATATTACAACTCTTTCACGCTGTCTTCACACTTTTGTTACTTTTCCAACTAGCGAACCTTTCATAGTTGCAAGAGTGAGAGAAAATTGGGCTGGGATGGAGGTACAGACGGTTATGAGTAGAGGAGAGAATGGTTATCACAAAAGGTGGTCAAGATTATATTGATGTAAATAATGAAGGTGAGGAAATGATGATGTTGAAACAGTTTGGAGTCTAAAAAAAAAAAAAAAAGAGAAAGAGAGAGAACTTTTACAAAATGTGAAAGCCGATAGATAGATCCTATGATGATGAAAATGATGATGATGATGACTGGGAAGTAAATTGAATTTTTCTTATATAAAAAATACTTAATTGTCAATCACATAATAAAAAATCACAAGTTTATGGTTGTAAACTGAAAGCATAAAAAAAAAAATAATATAAAAAAAAAACATTCATAATAAAACTTAATTATGTTACAAAAAAAGTATCACGAACAAACACAAACACGTCACAATTCTATAAAAAAATAAATACAATCATTAATTACCATATTTTACATTCACATCAAACATCATTAAACATAAATAATTAAAAAAAAACATGAATCACTAACTGAAATCCATCATGTAACCTGTTATTAACTTCCAATTAAAAGACATAGTTACAGAAAGACATAGTTATCACACTTGTAATTTGGCTGAAAGAGTCAAGAGTAGAGTCGAGTCACTAACATGTCTGAAAGCTCATATGAAAGACTTGAGAACATTTGTGCAAAACTTGTACTAACACACTTAATCAATGGTGCAAATTGACCTTTAAGGCACCTGTAGTTTGTATGCCTAAGATGACATGTTCATTATCATTATTATTATTATATCAAGACTAAACCATGTACCTTGCAGGACTGGTTTTCATCACTTAAGTTAAACACCAAATCCCGGGTCTGGTGAGAAGCGGGATTTTTTTTCGACGTATTTTTGTTGTCCCTTAGCCAGTACCCTTTTAATGTATATAATAATAATAAGAAAAAAAAGATTACCTTGTGTACATCGTCAATCAAGGAGGTAAAAGCCTTCAACACCAAGAAAGGCTAACTTGAAGTGGGTCTAAGTCACCTACACCTCCCAAGTTAGACTGTTTCAGGTGTTGAGAAAATATTGATTCATACATTTCCACCTCTCTGCATTCTATAGTCACCTTATTAATGTTGCAAACCACATACATACATGCAACACACCAGAGACTAATCATTAAATGTGTTAGTTACAGTGCAAATTGAACACTTACTTGTACTCAATTAACACATACTTACTGTGCGCTGAAATTCCAAAACTGTTGCTTTTGTTTTGTTTTAGATAAGATTCTCCCTCCTTTCTTCTTTTGTTTCTTTGGCCAACATGATAATTTAGAAGACTTGTGGTTGGATGGTTCACGTATGTTAGGTATTTCATCAAACTTTGCTGCTGATGATAATTGTTCTTGTTCTTCTGAGTTGATGGATGAATTACTAGCATCCAGAATGTAGCTTTTACTCTCCTTCCTTCGTTGTCAGTACTTTGGTGCGAGGAAAACCTTTCGCATCAAGGTGGACACAATACTTGCTGATTGTTTCTTACCATGCATGTGCTGCTGGGCTGAAATAATAATGGTTTTCCTTATATAAAAAAAAGTTAAGTGGAGTTATGGAATTATTTATATGCTGCTGGGCTGAAATAACAACGATTTTCTTTATAAAAAAAAAAAGTTAAGTAGAGGTATGGAACTATTCATATTTCTGTCACTGGAAATTCTTGATGGTTACAGTTAATATGGTAATGAACACACAAATACTTCATAGCTCTCTTCCCTGGTAGTCTATAGGGCGTGTGCTCCATACTTTTTGTAAACACATTAATTATTGACTTTGATTCGTTGGTATAAGTACAATTAGTTTTCATGAGACTGCAACAAGAACATAAAACAATAAGAAAATAATGAGACAGCAAAGGCCAGTTGACCTACACAAGGCAGCTCCTGTGCAACTAACAATGCAATTTAAGTACAATTTAAATACTCACAAGGTGTGTTGGATTCAAAGTTGAGTACCATGTGTCTGTTAACAGTGGTCATCATGGAGAGCAGATCATCATGTGCCGCCTCCTTACTCAACACATGCACCAGGGACTGCATGAACCACGAACCATTGGTGGTGTTACGCCACGAAAAGTGACCTGAAGATGCAAACATAATCATGAACAGATACATTATAATAGGAAGAATCTAAGTTGCATTGGAGTTATTTCTTGTGTTGGATGGAGGGTTTACCTGGCACTGTGGACCAACATATAAGGAAGTCCGCCGTGGTGGGAATCTTGTAAGCTAAACGACCCGAGTCTATCTCATCGCTGGGGTGACTACGGACCAGAGTCACACCAGAGTCTAGCCCTTCACCGCGACATGCCTGTTCAAACACAAACAAATAAATAAATAAATAGCAACAAAGCATATCATATGTTTGAGACAGCATAGAGAAAAGTCCTTCCAAAAATTGTTATCAAACTTTACCTGTATGAAGAATATTTTTGGTTTCCCGGCTAGAGACTTGCACTGATCAGCTTGGAAACTTTCAAACAATGCATCAGGTTTGAAGTGAGCGTCTCTGCCCCACAACACATCTTGTTCCCCGTGAGACATGAACATCATCACCAGCATGTCACACTCATTGTGGTCCGTGCCAAAGGCCACTACAAATAATGCAAACAAACAAAATATTAATTATTATCACCAAGATATAAAACTACATATTCACGCTACACTTTGATTACATGTTGACATATATACACTATATTATTTAATACAATTACTTGTTTCTCATCACAATTTCCACTGAAAAGCAGAAATAGAAAAAAAATTAAGACTACTATTATACAGAAATTTAAACTTCATGAACAAGCACATTAATTTTGTAAAAAAAATAAAGAAATAAATAAACCGATAGATAAAATAAAAATAAAAAACATATAAACAGGAAAAAAAGGAAACTAGCAATTAAATTTCCTGTTAGTGGACAGGTGGTTGTGAGCAACACAAACACATGTACAAGGCAGGTACAAGGAAGACATGGAGTATCCTGTCTGTAGAGAAGAGGCAGAGAAGGATGAACACAAAGAAAAGTTCACTCTCCATAACACTTAATATTTCCTGGTTGAGTTGACCTGAACACACTAACACCAAGTGAGTTCATCCCAAGCAACAGGTACCATAAGTAACCTCATATTTAGTATTGTATTGTATTTTCCAAAGTAACCTCATATTTAGTCAAAGGGTATTGTATTGTATTCTATAGTCTCGGATGCCTCAATTGTACAAAAACGAATGTATAAGATACTTGATCTAAATAATAATACATCCATCAGTATATGAAAACCATGGAATCTTTATCTTGTCTACGTGAAGTAATGATGATAATTTTCTATACTTGTTAAAATAGAAACACTTACAGTCTTGAATTACTTCTTTGATTTCCCCGACAGTGAGGTTGTCATAAACTTTCACATCAAAATCCAGCTGAAGGAACATCTGCTTGGCCTGGTCTCGGTCGCGGTCGGTACCGTTGCGCTCCTGACGTGGAAATTTTGAAAAGTATTCAATTAATACCTAATTAATTGTTAACTCTAATTGAGGTGTTCTGTGGCAGGACGTACAAATGCGCCACACCACCACTAATACCTTGACCCTTTCCCTGCACTTGACTGTTGAGTAAGTATGTAATAAAAGTATGTAAGTATGTAATCCCAGCACCACATCACCTCACCTCACTTGCCTCAACACACAGTCAACAGGGAATGACAGCAAGTGTTTAGGTTAGGTTAGGTTAGTACTGCACCAATGCCTCCAAGACAACATACACTGCCTGCCTGCCTGTCTCACAACATTAGTACTGTTTTAATCCTCACAAATACTTTGTTTTCACTTTGAAAGGATTATCATTACTTATGACAACTGTGTGTTGCATTAGTAAGCATTGAGGGAAATTATTACAGGTGAAGTGAGGGGAAAATGAGGGAGGGAAGGGGAGATGGGGAGGAAATTGTGTGAAAGGAGAGAGGGGAAAGAAGGGAAAGGGTATAAGAGGGTATGTGAGGGGGATATAGGTAAGGGTTAAGGAGACTCAGGTTGTTACTCACCGTAAGACCCGTCACACGGTCAAAGTAGCGATGGTTGAAGATGACACAGTGACCCCGGCGCTTGTGTGAGCTGGTGTAACGGAAAGCCTCACCACCCACCGGCATCCTGGCTAAGTTTGAACCTTGACCTGACCCTGACCTGCAACATTACAAGCCAGTGTAACAATACTTATACCAACAAACATTGACAGGAGTTTGTTCACCAGTGCTCATACAATAGTTAGCTAGTTAGTTAATGCAAAAAGGAGCAAGACATCTAAGGTGATATGGCGCTATGTTAATTAAAATTGTAGACGGTATAGTAGAGATGATGGGAAGTTGAATTATGGGAAGGGAAAGAGTAATTAGTTATAGTCAAAGGATTAGATCAAATGAAGGATGTGTAATTGTTGTAGTAACAGATGAAGTATTAAATTAGAATATTAATTCATCAACAATACATTTCATTCTTAACAGTAAAAGCAAGTATCACCTTGTCTGCCTCACACTATTACTATTACTGTTAAATGTTCACAGTTATTCACTATGACATCCTGGTTAGGTTAGGTTAGATTATGATTAGAGTATGACAGACAAATGATATACTGACCAACATCAACCTAACCTAACCTAACATGATGGCTTCAGGTACTCCCCCTTCCCCTGCCCCTCTTAACCTTACTTACAATGATCCTTGTCCCCCGGCGTCCACTTCACTGTTCCCATTGGTTGTGGCACCAGAGTCCACTTGGCTCTCTCCACCATTGCTTTGGGTTGGCGATGTTGCCTCTTGTGGAGACTCCTCCTGCTGCTGCTGCTGCTGCTGCTGCTGCTGCTGCTGCTGCTGCTGTCCTTCTACGACCTCTCCGCTTCCCTTAACACCGTCCATTCTTCAAAATCTGACAAAAGAAGTCTCATATTAGTGAATCCATTATTAGTATGCAAACTAAACATAACTTTTAATGATCACCTACTCTACCATGCTACAGTTTTAAATTAGATATATAAATAAATCATATTCATTCATAATAACACGGTATCTATATATTACCACACATTAGTAAACTGAACTTAATTACACTAGTTTAAAACATAATTGTATGATCCAACACTGATCCATTCGAGTGACATTTCTTAGTACTACTATAATACTGTACAGCATTTTATATCAGACATTTGTGGGGCTGGATACTGCTTATCTTTCATTTTTAAAAGTTCATTAAGGCTCAACTGATATGAGGTGACCTTATCTAATGTTACAAACTTTCTCCACGCAGATTATATGTGTAACAATTTATATTTATTTATGCAGATTACATGGCTAAAAATTTATATTTCTTTTATGCAAATTATATGGCTAACAGTTTATATTTTTTTATGCAGACAATTTATATATTTTTTATGCAGATTATGTGTAACAATTCATATTTCTTCCCTTAGGTAGGAAGTCACTGACACAACCTGAACCTTACTGATACATACATACATATATTCCTCTATGACATGTAGAAAATCCTTTGTCTCTGATTAACATAATTATATAAGTGTGCCAGAAAGAGTCATAATAGGGACTTATAATCCTAAAATACACTTATACATACAATAGGACAAATAAATAAATAATAATTGAGAAAAAATAAAATTAAACAGATAATTGAAATAAAATTAACCTTGCATAAAGCTTTACTGAACAGACAATGAATTTTGAGTAAACTTAAATTATGACTTCAATGATAAACTAATGCTCATTTTTTCTTTTCTTTTGTCTTCATGAATGGAATGGAATATTTACGTACAGTACACACACACACACACACACACACACACACACACACACACACACACACACAGACACACAGACACACACACACAATAATTTTCTTTATGTCAGTCATGCTTCATAGTAAAAAAAAAAAAAAATGTAAAAAAAATCAGCTAGTGTTGTAACTTACGAATGACTCAACTCACTCACACACATTCACACCTTCCTTTCACACACACACACACACACACACACACACACACACACACACACACACACACACACACACACACTGAGCCTTCCTTACGTACTATAATAACAATAATTCACAATACCGTTCCTGCTGCCTTGGTAACCACCTACACGCCCTTGAGAAACTTCACCACAATCCACCAC
>JAXIVD010010694.1:0-12835 GCA_036785275.1 Cancer borealis
AGAGAGAGAGAGAGAGAGAGAGAGAGAGAAAGAGAGAGAGAGAGAGAGAGAGAGAGAGAGAGAGAGAGAGAGAGAGAGAGAGAGAGAGAGAGAGAGAGAGAGAGAGAGAGAGAGAGAGAGAGAGAGAAGCCAGGTCGCTCCACCTCCGACCTCCTTCTTCTCTCACAAGAATGGCAAGACACCCTCGATGAAGGCTTGGACATCGTGGTGGCACTGGACATCGCCGGCGCCTTTGATCGAGTGTGGCACTCCGGCCTTCTGGCAAAGCTACGCGCCAAGGGTGTCGATGGAAGTCTGCTAATGCTGCTCGAGGACTACCTTCAAGTTAAGACGCTCTGAATAGTTCTCAACGGGCGGTCTTCCAAGCCTGCCTGTATAAGAGTTTCACTTCCACAGGGCTCAGTGTTGGGGCCAGTCCTGTGGAACGTGTACATAGATGACCTGCTCCGTCAGATACCAGCAGTTAAGGCTTATGCTGACGATTGCACCATATCCCTTTCCTATTGCCGTCAGGACAGCCAGCGCGCCGTCGCCGCCGTCAACAAGCAGCTGAAGACAGCAGAGGAGTGGGGGAAGGTGTGGCATGTCGACTTCGCGCCGAATAAGACACACGCCATGGTCGTCTCCCGGTCTCCTGCTGCTTATCAGGCAGTACAGGGACAGCTACGGTTTGAGGGCGTTCGGCTGCCCCTCCAAGATAACATCAAGGTCCTGGGAGTCACCATTGACCGGGAGCTGCGCTACGAGCGACACATCACGTCTGTAGCCCGCAAGACCTCTCAGCGGGTGTCTGCTCTTCGCAGGGTGGCGGGAAGTCTCGATTCCCGAGGCATCCTGACTCTGTACAAGGCACGGATTCGTCCATGTATGGAATATGGTGCCTTGGCATGGATGTCCGGAGCCGCTATTCACACCCGGCGCCTTGACGCGGTGCTGGGGAAAGAAGCGGAGATCCCTTCCAGCATGACGTCTCTCGAACACCGCAGGGACGTATCAGCCCTGACTCTCTGTCACCAGACTCAGGTGCTGCGCACTCCCCACCTCACCCAGCTGTGCCTGCCGCCTCACCCAGCCCATAGGACGACGCGACAAGCAGCAACAGGAAATCAACGTGTGGTGGTGCCCCTCTCCCACACGTCGCAGCACCAACGGACCTATATGGCCAGGGCAGCTCGACTGTGGAACGGCTTCCTGGAGGCCACGCTTGATGTACCACACATGTCCAACCAGCAGGGAAAGATGGCCGCCGACACCTGGAGAGGCACACTCCCTACACCATTCCTGCCCCACACGTAATAGGAACTTTTTAGCGATGTGGTGCTAATATTATGTATTATTATGTATTATAAGTTATTATGTAGTATGTTTTTCATGTATTATGTGTCATGTGTGTATGAATGCTATGTATATTTCATCACCATGTGTCATGGAACTTTTAATATAGCTGTGCACACCAATGCACAGCTTTAAGTTCTTTCTGTACATAATGTGTCATATGTTTTAATAAAAATAAAAAATAAATAAAAAAATGAGAGAGAGAGAGTGAGAGAGAGAAAGAGAGAGAGAGAAAGAGAGAGAGAGAGAGAGAGAGAGAGAGAGAGAGAGAGAGAGAGAGAGAGAGAGAGAGAGAGAGAGAGAGAGAGAGAGAGAGAGAGAGAGAGAGAGAGAGAGAGAGAGAGAGAGAGAAGAAAAAAAAAGAGAGAGAGAGAGAGAGAGAGAGAGAGAGAGAGAGAGAGAGAGAGAGAGCTAAGTCCCTAAGTGTATTAGAGACGATAGAGATTGCAGAGCAACAGGAGCAACTCTTTCAGGTTACTACCAGAGCTACGAGTGCACTATCCAGTAAAATTGACAAAGACTGGGAAAATTTGTGCTCTGAGTCTCCCTCCTGTCGAAGCTGGTGGTCGTCGGGCAGGCCACGCAAGCTAGAGAAGCTAGCACAACCACACTCAGAGACAACAGAGCTGACAGGACCAGCGAAGACGACACCACCGCCACCACCACCACCACAACCTCAGGCAGCCATAAAGACTCAAGCCACTGAGGACGCAAACAGAGAAAATATTCGCTGTCTCCCAAACCCAGATGAAAACAACAATGGTGGTAATACTAGCGGCAGTGGTAACAACAACAACAACAACTGTGGGAAATATTTATTCCCACCAAAATATATAGTACGAAGTACTACAAGGATTCATGAGTAAACCCAATAGCAATGTCTATCAAATAGTTAGACCAAAAATTAGAATGGGAAAACGAAGAAAGAGAATCACAGCAGTGGTAGTGGATGAATTACCCCAATGCATAGCGACAGCAGGATTGTCAGAAGCAATAGAAAAATTGGCCAGAAGAGGAATAAGATTAGCAGATCCTGGTGTGAATAATGACAAAGTAGGACCTGTTGACATACTCATAAGTTCAGACCATTACTATGATTTCATCTCTCTCCATGTAATAAAGAGAGAGGGAGTACATTTACTAAACTCCCCTTCTGGCTATCTCATCACAGGTAAAATTCCTGACAACTGTAAAGGGTCAACACTAAATAATTCTACACCTATTATCCCAGAGTCAGTTATTGTGATGAAAGTCACAAATCGTCTAGACCCTTTAGAGGACACATAAGTCAAAATGGAGCACCTTCCCATGCATAGATTATGGGATTTGGATGTCATAGGGATTGATCCTACCCAACCTATTCCTGAAGACCGTATGGCATATCAGAAGTATTTGGATACAGTAAAGTATGAGGAAGGACAGTATTGGGTAAAATTACCCTGGAAAGTGAATAAGCCTGACTTACCAAACAACTATCACCAGACTCTGGGACAGATGTATTCCTTAGTTAAGGAGCTTCACAAGAAAGATCAGGTTGAAGCCTATGATGGTATAATTAAAGATCAAATGGAAAAAGGGTTCATTGAAGAAGTGCCTGATGCTTGGCCAAAAGATGGCTCTCATTATCTTCCACATCACGGTGTATTAAAGGAGTCTGCCACTACACCACTTAGAATAGTGTTTAACTGCAGCTCCAAAGCAAACCCACAGGCACCTTCCTTAAATGACTGTCTTATGACGGGACAAAATTTGACAAGGAAACTTGGTGATCTATTACTCTCCTTTAGGACAGGGAAATATGCTTATAGTGCCGATATATCAAAGGCATTCTTGAGGATTGGATTGCAGGAGCAGGAGCGCGATTATACTCGTTTTCTTTGGCCTTCAAATCCTCATGAGCTAAATGGACAAATAAAGACGTATAGATTCAGATCAGTCCTTTTTGGAGCTACGAGTTCCCCATTCCTATTACAGGCAACTCTTGATAACCATTTGAGAAAATCAACCAGTCCCATGAAAGAAATATTAGCATCAAACTTATATGTTGATAACCTTTTAGGTACTACAACAGATGAAGGGTTACTCAAAATTATTTATTCTGAGGCCAAGAAGGAGTTACAATTAGCCAATATGTCCTTAATACAGTGGACCTCTAACAATATAATGCTTAAAGCTTTGATAGAGGAAGATTTCCCTGATTACCAGGTACCAAAATTAGCATCCATTCTCGGTTTGGAATGGGACATTGAAAGGGACACTTTAGCATTGAAACCAGTGAAATACTCACAAACTGAACTAAAATACATGACAAAAAGACAGCTGTTAGCCTAGGTCAGCAAGCTGTTTGATCCAATCGGATTGTTTTCTCCCCTGACTATCAGAGGTAAATTGCTCCTACAAGAGTCTTGGAAATTGAAATTAGGGTGGGATGATACTCTACCCGACTCCTTCCGCGAGGAATGGAAGAAATTGAAGGATGAATATGAACAAGCAAGTAAATATACGATAACTAGAGTTACAGACACAGAAGCAGATTCGTGTGTGTTACACATTTTCTGTGATGCATCCACAAAAGCTTACGGAGCGGCTGCTTACATATCGACAGACGAGCAAACGCTATTGTTGACGAGTAAAGCGAGGGTAGCACCACTTCAAAGTCGTACCATACCACAACTAGAACTAACTGCTTTGTCAGTTGGCACTAAGCTTGGAGCTTATATACATGATACCATACAGCACATAAAAATAAAGGAAACTTACTTGTGGTCGGACAACGAAGCTGCTTTACAGTGGATAAGAAATGATAACTCTAAGGTTCCTTACGTAAAGAACAGGGTGGCAGAAATAAGAGAGACCTAAATAAATTTTCATTTCATGCACGTGCAAACCGGATCAAATCCGGCAGATTTACTTAGTAGAGGTACTTCACTCAAGAAACTGGTGAAAGAAACTTTATGGTTACATGGACCTGAATGGTTAACTGATAAACAAAACTGGCCAGAACAGAAAGCTCAAGTCATGTCTGGTTATAGTCTTACAGAGGTGGTCCAAAGGAACTGTGACGCCCAACCAACAAGGTTAATAAAAGCAGAGAGATTTGCATCTTTGGAAAAATTGCTTCGCGTAACATCTAAGGTGTTCAAATTCATCAATAACATATTCACCAGTAAAGGATGGACTCGTCGCCTACAGTACACAAATCCAACAACTTACTGGATTAAGGAAATTCAGAAGGAATCATACCACAAGGAAATTACAGCCTTACTACGACTGCCAAGCAATAATCCTAATCGATCTGAGCTGTCTACAAAGACCCTCAGATCAAAAGGCAATTACGGTTTTGAGCTGTCTGAAAAGACTCTCGAACCAAAACATGACCAAGTCTCTGGGCCGTTTAAAAAGACACTCAGAGAAAATAAACCTATCAATCAGTTAGGATTATTTCTTGACGATGAAAATTTAGTAAGGTGTCGTGGTAGAATACAAAATTCGTCGTTGCAGTACGACACAAGGCATCCTGTACTACTTCCAAAAACTCATTGGTTCACCCAGTTGGTGATAAAAGACTCACATCAGAAAACATTACACGGTGGAGTGGCCGAAACTCTTGTTTCTATCCGTAGAGTTTTCTGGATACCTAAGGTACGACAAGCAATAAAAACGTGCATTAGAAGATGCACCATATGTGTTAGATACGACTCCAGACCTCTCAGGTATCCCGATCCGCCGCTATTACCAGACTCAAGAGTACAAGAAACAAAATCTTTTCAAGTAGTAGGAGTAGATTTTACAGGAGCCATTCAATTGCGGAGTCTGAGTAAAGAAGTGAGAGCAGATCTTATGAAAGTATATGTCTGTCTGTTTACCTGCGCAACTACCAGAGCAGTACATTTAGAGCTAGTTACAGATATGACAGCAAGCGCTTTCCTCCGAGCATTTAGAAGGTTTGCTGGGAGAAGGTCGTGTCCTAGACTGATTATCTCTGACAATGGGTCAAACTTTAGAGCTTCAGAGGTATTTCTAAGACAGTATTTCGAGTTATCAGAAGTACAGTTTTTCGAAAAATGGCGATGTGAATGGAAGTTCATACCACCTCGGTCACCATGGCAAGGAGGATTCTACGAAAGAATGATCGGTGTAGTTAAGAAATGTTTACGAAAAGTATTACACCACAAGAGAGTTACTATTGATGAGCTAAGGACAAGGACACTGTTAGTAGAGATAGAAGCAAGAGTAAATAATCGTCCACTTACTTACATGTCAGAAACTGTTAATGAGCCAGAGCCACTAACACCAAACCATTTGTTACACGGATCACTTATTGAACCGATTCCAACGTGCGTTAGGATGGAGCAGATAAAGGATCCAGACTATCTTCTCAAATCGGAAAATAATCTCAAGGAGGTAAGGACAAGGTGCAGCCAAATCAGCAAATTACTAAAACAGTGGAATGTAACTTGGCATAAGGATTACCTCACTTCACTAAGAGAACACCATTATGGAGGGTCCACTAATGTCACATCCAGTAAGTTAAAGATTGGAGACATAGTACTAATAGAAGGAGATATGCCCAGAGCGGAATGGCCTTTGGGGAAAATAGAGGCGATAATGCCGGACAAGACCGGCACTTTGAGATTAGTCAAGGTCCTCTACAAAGGAAATGTATCTCTTAGAACTATAGATAAATTGATTCCTCTAGAGATTTTTGTTGACAGTACAGAAGAAAACACAAAATTTCCTGAAAGACTAGGAAAAGGAAATCTACGTCAGGCTGCACAAACAGCGCGTGCAAGATGGAACGAACAATTAGATCAGACACTGCATGATCTTTAGAGTGGAGGATAAACTGAAGAAGAAAAAATGCGACCACTCTGATTACTTGTGAAAAGTCACAAGTATTATTTTGCCCCTCCCCCCAGGATGTGGGAAATATTTATTCCCACCAAAATATATAGTACGAAGTACATGCGCTGTCATGAAAAACATAGTCAACGAGACTAATAGTCGCGACTGGTTTCGGGACACTATGAATGAGGGGCCAAACATTGTATATAATTGTGAAAATATGGGGAACACTAGCATAAAATGCCACTATAAGTAATGGAAGCTACTTAGAATACAAGAAAATTGATTAAAGAAATATACGTGAATACAATAACGAAATTCATTTCACGTATTCGGAGCTCCGACTCGTGAGTAACCGAGGTGAAGCGAGGTGGAGAGGCGGCAGAGCCCGCACGGGGAGGCAGTCACTCTCACACCACCTAAGAAGAAGGATATCTAAAAACATAGTGATTGTGCCCAATCGAACTACACTCAGGATTATAGAGAATAGAAGATTCCCAATCGAGGAGTCTAAGCCGGGCAGGACATCAGGAGATCTACAACCTGCCCGAGGCTCGCTTCCCATGGATAAGTACCTTCATACCACTGGCCAGTAGGTAGGATAGGGTAACTTATAGGGTGGCGTTACGAGGCATAACATCTACCAAACAACAAGTGAGTCAATTAACACTATTATGAGATACTGTCACAATACAATATTCGCATACGTAGAGCCAAATATAGACCAAGTTTGTGACAGGATATAATTTGCTTTCAGTGGATGTGATTGTTCCTCGCAGAATAGTGAGTATTCCTCATTGGTATAGCCCTATTACTGTTGGGGTAAATGTTAGGGTAGACGAAGGATGACGAAGGGGCAGTCACGCCTTAATAATTACCACAACAACAACAACAACAACAACCGACAAATAGGAAATCGGCAACAGCAGAGCAGACAATGAGACACTAGAATAAGACAGCAACAGAAGGTGCGTCATCACCCTTCTGCTCAGCAAGGTTCCTCTTTCTCTCTCCGCCACCCAGCCAGGCAAGGCAGCTCCAGCCACACTCTGCTCTCCAGGCAATACCGCCTCCCTAGAGGACGAGGAAAGGAACTAGTTTGTGCGTATTGTTTCCGCCGAGGCCACATTATCGAGGACTGCAACACAAGGGTGGCAGAACAAAGGCAAGAGCACCTCCTCAGACGTGTGATTGCTGAGGTGAGGCAGCCTGTTCCCAGCTTCCCATCGCCGCCACCGAGATTTTCACACGTCGTGCCTCAGCCTCCACTCTGGGGTCAGACACCTGGCTGGCAGTGGACGACCAACCTTCCTTATCTGAGCAACCCCGCCATCCAGCATCAACTCAGGTAAAATGACCTCATCTCACTTGACAGTCCTCTCTGCCAACGTGCGCGGTCTCCGCACTAATATCGGTGACCTCACTCACAACTTCATCCTGAGGAACCGAATAGACAGTGCAGTGGTGACCGAAACATGGCTAACCAGTATGGGGGAGGCAAGTTTCGGTAAGATCCCAGGATACACCCACTAGATTAGAGAGGACCGACAAGGAAGACAGGGAGGTGGTCAGTGTGTCTTAAGGAAGGTGTACAGGCACACAGACTGGACATAGAGACACCACCGTCGACAGAGGCGGTGTTTCTGAGAGTTGTGATGGCTGACGGCACAGCCCTCCTGCTCTGTGCCATGTACCGTCCTCCGAGGCAAGATCCCGCACCCATAGACTTCCTGACGGAATACCTGGACGACCTGCTGACACGTCATCGCTGCAGGAATGTCCTCATCTTGGGCGACTTAAACTACCACAGGGAAGGAGCTGCCTACAACAACCTACTGACAGTGCAGGGACTGACAGACCACGTCACTTTCCCAACCCATGAACGTGGTGGAAGACTGGACCCCGCCATCACGGACCTGAGTGAAGGCACCATCACTTACCACCAGCTTGGCCAGGTGGGAAGCTCCGACCACCATGCCATCCTGATACGGACCAACATGGGTGTGGCGCGAAACGAAGCCATCTCCCGCACCATATGGCTGTGGGATAGAGCAGACTGGCCCTCGTTGAGGAGGGACCTGCAACGTACGGACTGGGGCGCCATTCTCTCTGGATGTGCAGACGCTAAGGCCAGGGCATTCACCGAGCGGCTCAAGTCTCTTCAACGACAGCATGTTCCTCACCGCTAGTACACGTCAAGACCCACCGATCAGCCCTGATCGATGTCGACTTGCGGTACAAAAGAAGTACTCCGCGTGGCTACGCTTCAAGAGAAGCCCAACTCATCGCAACAAAGCTCTACATCGCGAGGCCTGCAGGAACATGACGGCCACCAGCAAGTGGTCAAGGTGGGAAAACGACCTTCGCTCTAATTTGTGTGGACCTGGGATGGGAAACCAGACATGGTGGTCCCTTGTTAAGGAGAGGCAAGGTTCCAGTCACCAGGAAACCATCCCTCCTCTCACAAGGCAAGACGGAACTACGGCGGCGAGCAGCAAGGAGAAGGCATACCTGCTGGCTGAAATTTTCTTTGCCAAGATGACCGTCGCCAACCAAAATAGACCTCCACCTCAGCTGGCACAGGAGTGTGACCAGACAGTCACAACGGTGGAGGTGACACAGGAGAGGGTGAAGCACCTTCTGAAAACAGTGGACGTAAGAAAGGCGTCAGGGCCCGATGAAGTCAGCCCACAAATGCTGCGCCACTGCTCGAATGAGCTGGCAGGGCCCCTCACTGAGGTGTTCACCTCTTGTGTCCGGGAAGACACATGGCCCTCCATATGGAAAGAGGCTCGCGTGGTGCCGGTGCACAAGAAAACATCCAAATCTGACCCTGCTAACTACAGGCCTATCTCCCTTCTGTCTGTGGTTGGCAAAGTTTTCGCGAGGATAGTGGTGGAGACCCTAACACACCACCTAGATAACAAATCCCTCCTGTCCGACCATCAGTTCGGGTTCAGATCTGGTCGCTCCACCCCAGACCTTCTCATGCTCCTCTCCAAGGACTGGCAAGACTCCCTGGATCACGACCTAGATACCCTTGTCGTCGCTCTTGACATTGCGGGTGCCTTCGACCGTGTGTGCCACGCGAGCTTATGGAAAAAGGTCCGTGCCAAGGGAATCCAAGGTCACCTTTTGAGGCTGATGAGTGACTACCTCTACGGCAGGTCACTCCATGTTGTCAACGAGCAGCAGTCCAGAAAACTTCCAGTGGGGGCCTCAGTTCCTCAAGGATCTGTGCTGGGACCGGTTCTCTGGAACCTGTACATTGACGACCTTCTCAGACCCTGCCAGCAGTCTCTGCGTATGCAGATGACTGCACACTCTCCCGCTCTTATTGTCGCCAGGACAGCCAGCAAGCAGTTGCTGACGTCAACCAGCAACTTCAAACAATACAGAGGTGAGGAGAACGCTAGCAGGTTAGCTTTGCACCTGAGAAGACACAGGCCATGGTGGTGTCTCGGTCCCCGGCAGCTTCACAAGCCGTTGAGGGACAGGTGCAGTTTGGCTCCGTCACCCTCCTACTCCAGGACCACGTCAAGATCCTCGGAGTGAACTTCGACGCTGAGCTCCGGTTCGATTACCACATAATTCACATCGCCCACCAAGCCTCCTTTTGGGTCTCCGCCTTACGTAGAGTGGCAGGTTTCCTGGACAGAAACGACCTTCTGACACTCTACAAAGCACAGGTGAGGCCTTACCTGGAGTGTGGGGCCCTGACGTGGATGTCCGGTGCTGCAACACAAGCGGGGACTCGACAAGGTAGAGCGGCATGTGCAGCGACTGATAGAGGGCAACAGCTGCCCTCTTTCCCCACGTAACATACCTGCCTTGGACACACTGGAGCACCGCCGGGACGTGGCAGCACTGGTGGTCCTTCACAAGGCGCAGGTACAGGAGGTGAAGCACCTGGCAGGGCTAAGGCTGCCTCTGCGAGAGGCTGTGAGAGACACGAGAACGGTGCTCTCCAGACACGAGCAGGTCGGGGTGCCGAGGTCACACACCAGTCAGCACCAGAGGACCTTCACAGCCAAATTCTCTCGACTGTGGAATGTGTTCACCGTAGCAGTGCCCTCAGTGCGGGAGATGTCCTACCAACAGGTGAAGGTGGCTGCACACAGGTGACGAAGAATAATCCCCACCCCGGTGTAGTGAACGGATAGTGCCATGAGGAAAAGTGGCACTTTAAGCCGAATAAGAATACAATTCAAGATATGCATATAAAGTGTGTAACGTGCTAGTACTCTGCAATGTAGCAATATGTAGCAATGTAGCAATATGAGAGAGAGAGAGAGAGAGAGAGAGAGAGAGAGAGAGAGAGAGAGAGAGAGAGAGAGAGAGAGAGAGAGAGAGAGAGAGAGAGAGAGAGAGAAAGAGAGAGAGAGAGGCTCATCACTCGATCCAGTACTAATAGACTTCACCTCTCACGAAGTGGCCTGTTCAGCTCTGGGTCCTGTAGACCATCCTCACAAGGATATCGTTCAAGAGACCTCGGGAGGAGAGTGTCACCCGCACCCTGTGGCAGTGGGAGGATGCGAACTGGGAAGGCTTGAGGCGCCACCTCACCCAAATAGACTGGGACAGACTGCTTCAGGACAGGCAAGTTGAGCAACTCACTGATGCGCTACTGGGAGCACAAGGTCGTTGGGTGCCCAACAAGCAGCACAGAACCTTGGCCTCCGACCAGCCATGGTTTGGGCCGCAGTGTCGAGCTGCCTCAGCTGAAAAATTCCTGGCCTGGCGCACATACAAACGTCACCCCTCATGGCGTAACAGGCAGCGCCACAGAGTAGCAGTAGCCCACATGGAGGACATACAGGCCTGAGCAAGATTACACTGGGTGGAGGACAAAAAAAGAAAGCTGAAGGGCGGAAATATTGGCTCCAAACAGTGGTGGGGCCTTGTAAAGGACTGTCAGGGTGAGGTGAAGGAATCCAGTATTCCTTCCTCCAAAGAGAGGAAGGCGGTGTCGCATCCTCTACTCGCGAGAAAGTGGAGGGGCTGGCGAAACACTTTTCTCGCAAAATGACAGTTTCCGACCCTACCAGGCCTCCCCCCTCCATACCCGTCGTGGCAGGAACTAGTGTTTGCTCCCTCACCACAACCGAGGAAGAAGTGCGAGTCGTCCTCACGTCATTGGATGAAAACAAAGCTGTGGGGCCCGATGGCGTGAGTCCTCGTCTTCTGAGAAGGTGCGCTGGTGAACTAGCTCTCCCCATCACCAAGATCTCCATGGCCATCCTGCATCACAGCACATGGCCACGACTGTGGAAGTTGAGTCATGTGGTGCCAGTCCACAAGAAGGGCACCAGGACGGACGCAGCCCTGTCTCCCTGGTATCTGTGGTAAGTAAGGTGCTAGAAGGCATTATAGCCACCATAGGCACCATAGCATCATAGCCACCTCGAATATCATCACCTTCTCAGCACCAATAATTTGGATTTAGGAACGGTCGCTCCTCCGCAGACCTTAACTTGCTTCTAGTGAACAATTGGAGCGACGCCCTGGACCAAGGCACACCCACGGCAGTGTTGGCGCTGGACATCGCTGGAGCGTTCGACCGGGTGTGGCACGCAGCCTTAGTGGAAAGGCTGCGTTCTGTAGGAGTCAGCGGAGCGCTGCTGCAGCTGCTATGTAACTACCTGCATGGACGGCACATGCGGGTAGTGCACAACGGACAACAATCCGCACTACAAGCTGTCATAGAAGGCGTTCCACAGGGCAGCGTGCTGGAACTGCTGCTGTGGAACATCTACATCAACGACCTGCTGAACCTTGTCCCCAGCGCCATGGCATACGCGGACGACATCACAGTGTCTCTTCCCTTCACCCCGAGGGAGGAGGAAGGCCACGTCGTCCCGCCTCAACGCCCTGCTCTGCCGCATCGAAAACTGGGGTCGCAGGTGTCAGGTGAGCTTTGCCCCCAAAAAAACTCAGCTCCTCGTGGTCTCGCGGACGAGGAAAGACATCCGCCTGTCCTATAACGGGACGTTATTGACGCCGCAGGAGAAAATGAAAATCTTGGGGGTCACCTACGACAGCAAGCTGTCCTTCAGGACCCACATTGAGGAGCTCGCCAGAACTGCGGCAGGGAAACTTGCCTCCCTCAGGAGAATCTCTTGGCTCCTTGATAGCAGGGGCCGCGAGCTTCTCTACAATGCTCAGATACGGTCCTCACTCGAGTACTGTTGTCTAGCATGGGGAGAGGCTGCCCCGACACACCTGGCGATGCTGGACAAGATACAGCGGAGGGCGGCGAGAATCATCCATGAGGGTCACCCCGACGAGCACCGCGGTGCCCTCCTCACTCTACAGCACCGAAGGACCTTGGCGGGTCTTACCACCATGTACAAGAGGTGCAGGAGCTGAGAGTGCCTCATCTTCAGCCGCTCCGTCAGTCTCCCCGCCACGTCGAGATGAATATCAGGGCCGTGAATACGGCGCCCTCAGCCCTGGCAGTACCTCGCTCTCACACTTCACACCACCAAAGACAGTTTGTGGGGACATATGTGAGATGGTGGAACACGTTTATGCCATTGGACAAATGTCCGCAAGACCTGAGTGCCGCAGGTTGCGGTGCACAAAAATTTAAAGTGGCAGTGAACAGGTGGCTGTGTGAAATGCGTGATAGTGACACACACGATTAGTGAGTGAC
>JAXIVD010010695.1:0-5000 GCA_036785275.1 Cancer borealis
CTTCATTGCCTCTCCTCACCACCAGTCTCGATATAAAATGTTGTTCCCATTACCTGTTTGCAATTAGAGTCAGGTGATGCAAACAGACAGACAGACAGACAGACATACCTATGCACTTATATTTATTTTTATTTTATTAGGTTATATATATATATTTTTTTTTTTTTTTATTGGTTAGATCAGTTTTTTTTCGTGCACTTTTAATTTCGGTTTTAGTTTAATCTTTCTTAATTGAGGCTGAGAGGAAATTTATATATTTTTTTTATTTTGGTTATTTTTATTTTATTTTTTATTTTTTTCATTACTGCATTAATTCCATTTTTTTTTCTTGCTTTCTTTTTCTTTTCTTTTTTTAGTTCTGTGGGTGTAATTTGGGTGGATTAATTAGTCCATGAGGTGAACGCCCGCACACATGCACACACGCACACACACACACACACACACACACACACACACACACACACACGAAGCAGTAATCGAAAATACACAAACGTTCATGTAAAGACGATGGGAAAGTGAAAAAAAAAGAGGAGGAGGAGGAGGAAGAGAAGAGGAAGAGGAAGAGGAAGAGGAAGAGGAAGAGGAAGAGGAGGAGGAGGAGGAGGAGGAGGAGGAGGAGGAGGTCAACAACGACGATGTAAATAGAGGTATTCAAGAAGGACAAATATGCAATTGAAATGAGAGAGAGAGAGAGAGAGAGAGAGAGAGAGAGAGAGAGAGAGAGAGAGAGAGGAGAGAGAGAGAGAGAGAGAGAGAGAGAGAGAGAGAGAGAGAGAGAGAGAGAGAGAGAGAGAGAGAGAGAGAGAGAGAGAGTCTACAATGGAAAGAAAATGAGAGATATTTAAAGAGTAATATAAATTAAAAAACTGAAATATGTTCCTTTGTTCTTCTTTTTCGATACGTGTGTGTGTGTGTGTGTGTGTGTGTGTGTGTGTGTGTGTATGTGTGTGTGTGTGTGTGTTGTGTGTGTGTGTGTGTGTGTGTGTGTGTGTGTGTGTGTGGGTAGGAGAAATCATGATGACAGTACACACACACACACACACACACACACACACACACACACACACACACACACACACACACACACACACACACACACTAAATGACAGGCAATAAAACAGAAAATATATATAAGTTAAAACACAAAGCTATTAAAAACCCAACCACTATAAAACAAGCAAACAAACAAACAAACAAACAAACAAACAAACAAACAAACAAACACATGAAAACAATCAGGGTGGACCAGTGGCTGATTTGTTACGCACACACACACGCACACACACGCACACCCTCCCCCAAAAAAATTTTCATCTGGCACCACTGATCACAAAGGTTTAATATCAAACTGGCAACACTGACACGTCAAGATCACAGTAGCCAATCAGAGGCGTCTTACGAGGCTCTTCACACCCCTTCAGCCCCCTTCAACCCCCCTTCAGCCCCCTTCAATCCCCCTTCACCCCCCCTTCACCACCCTTCACCCCCTTCACACCCCTTCAGCCCCTTCAAACCCCCTTCACCCCCCCTTCACCCCCTTTCACCAGCCCCCATAAAAAAAAGAGGTAAGGGATTCGAACCCAGACAAAGGGATTTAAGGGATAGTGAAGGTGTTCGTCAGCCATCAGACTCCAAGTGGTGGTGATTGACAAGATGGCGCGGGATATAGAAAACGGAATGTGTAATAAGGGAATGTGAAGGAATGAAGGAATAAGGGATGGGAAGGTAAGGAATGTGAGGGAAAGGGAAGGAGAAGAGGAGGAGGAGGAGGAGGAGGAGGAGGAGGAGGAGGGAGGAGGAGGAGGAGGAGGAGGAGGAGGAGGAGGAGGAGGAGGAGGAGGAGGATGATGATGATGATGATGAAGTAAATGAAGAATAGAAGAAGAACAAGAACAAGAACAAGAATAAGAAGAAAAAAACCTAAAAAAGAAGAAAAAACAAAAATAATGCAACAAACTAATACAAAAATAAATAAAATGAAAAAAAAAAAAAAAAAACGAAAAAAATGAAAAAAATAAAAACCAAATAATGTATAAAATAAAATTTAAAAAAATTGAAAAATGAATGGATGAAGAAGATGAAAGAAGAAGAAGAAGAAGAGTAAGATAAGTGTATATAAAGAAGATTCAAGATCAAGCAAGATTTAACGGATGAAAGGATGAAAAGAATGTATATATGAATACTTGGTGAAGGACAGACAGACAGACAGACAGACAAACATACAGACAGACAGACAGAGAGTGACAGACAGACAAACGTAAAGACCATGAAAGGATAATAAAGAAATGAAAAAGAAAGAGAGAGAGAGAGAGAGAGAGATTTTTAGAGGGGAAAAAAATTAGAATATCGTTGTCATTTTCAAGTGTTGGTGTCTTGCAAACAACCATTAACATTGATATATATATTTTTCCTTCTTTCCTTTACAAGCTTACATTCTAATTATTTCCTTTTTATTTTCCTTGTTATTTTTCCCCTTTTCATCTCTTCTAAGTACTTGAATTTCTTTTTCTTTTTCCTCGCCTACTTTTCATAATTCTTTTCATTTTTTTCCTTCTTGTTCTCTTTCTTTCACTTTCTTTCTTTTCTCTTCATTTATCTTCCTTCCTTTATCTCTCTTTCCTTTCTCTCATTTTGTCCTAGTTCTCCTTCCTCCTCTCCTCCTCCTCCTCCTCCTCCTCCTCCTCCTCCTCCTCCTCCTCCTCCTCCTCCTCCACGCACCCGGCAGGACTAAGTTAAACCATTGCGTAGCTGCAGAGGAACACACACACACACACACACACACACACACACACACACACACACACACACACACACACACACACACACACACACAACACGCACACACGCACACACACACGCACACGCACACGCACACACTTCCAATCACATTCAAATTCACAAACACAATAAAACTCAATTACCAATGAATAAAGTACAGGATTGGACCATAAATAAAAAAAAGATATACGTACATACACATACATACACGCAAACATACATACATACATACATACATACACACATGTAGTATATGCGCCACTATCATTTATACTCTACATCGCGTTACAATATACAACAGGAATTTAAAACTAGATTAAATACATCATATTTATTTTCATGGATTTGCGACTTAATGTTTCACTTGTCAAAAAAAAATAAAAATAAAAATAAAATAAAATAAAATAAAGTTATATGGAAAATGAAAAAAAAAAAAATCCATATCTCCATTTTCGGTAATTCCCAGATGTAATGATGCACGTGTAGTCAATTAGTTTAATTAGGAAGGTAGACAGGTAGCAAGAGAAAAAAAATTAAAAGGGGGAGGGGAGGGGGAGGGGAGGGGAGGGAAGGGGGAATAGGCATGTTGAAAAAAAAAAAAAAAAAAAAAAAATAGAGTTACATACATCGATTGGGTGAAAGAAATTTACGAATCTGAATGGAGTGTGTGTGTGTGTGTGTGTGTGTGTGTGTGTGTGTGTGTGTGTGTGTGTGTGTGTGTGTGTGTGTGTGTGTGTGTGTGTGTGTGTGTGTGTTTGGGGAATATATCGGTTTGAGAGGGTAGGTTTTTTGGGCAATCTGTTTGGGGGGACGCGACTTCTCGTAAATAAAGAGAAAAAGAAAGAAAAAAGTAAAGTGTTATCGTTCTGTTGCATCTGTGTGAGAGAGAGAGAGAGAGAGAGAGAGAGAGAGAGAGAGAGAGAGAGAGAGAGAGAGAGAGAGAGAGAGAGAGAGAGAGAGAGAGAGAGAGAGAGAGAGAGAGAGAGAGATAATTGAATATACAACACTACTCTTTTAAAGTCATTGTTGTTTGATTTCCAATTCTATATCAATTAAGAATGTTAGAATCTGCCTCCATGTTTTTTTTCCATCACATCAAAGGAACACAAACAATGCATTTAAGTCGCACGTGAAATATATTGTAATCAAATGGGAGGATGTAGTTGTATATCTTTTTTTTTTATCCACCGTCGGAATGTGAATATTGTGATGGACGTACTAACAATATTCTTACGTTTTTCTTGTTTTTTTTTTCATGGTATATCAGTTTTCCATCATCATCATCATCATCATTATTATTATTATAGAAAAAGTGCTAGTCATCTCTTCTAAGCTTGATTACCTAATGTACATACATACATACATAAAACCGATTAAGTTATTAAAAGTACTTTTTACATTCCTACATCTATACGTCTTACATTCCAATTTCATTTCAGTGTAGCGCAACAGAATGCACGTCTCTTACTCTTTCCTGACTATTCCATACATTGTTGACGTAAACCTCATACTTTTCGAGTTATTCAAAATAACACGATTTTAGCCAAAATTAGGTTAGGTTAAAGTTTTGTTAATATTTCAACACAACTCATTAAAATTGGTAACAAAGTGTTCTCGGACAAGCTGATCACGAATCTGGAATTAGTTTTGTCATTATTATAATATTTGTATTTTCCATTTTGTGGCCTTGAATTCCACCAGAATTGAGGTCGAAAGATTTTTTCTCATTTTACTAAGTAAATTTTAGTTCTATAGGAAAATTGTATAGAAGTAAAGTTATGGAGTTTAATAGTATATATCTTATACTGTTATTATTTTTCCAATAACTTTAATACTTATGAAGAAAACTTAAATATTGTGAAAAAACTAATGCATAATACTTTACAGTCCTACATCTATAATTACATTCCAATTTTAATTTACTGTAGTTCAATAGGACAAGCGTCTTTTGTTCATTCTTTTATATTCGCAATGCTTTTTACGTAAGCCCCATACATTTCGAGTTATTGCAAAATATATGATTTATATCAAAAAATCTAAGGGAAACCCCTACGAAATTTCATACAAATTTCCACACCTCCGAATCTCATGAAAATTGGTACATAGAGGTTCTCGATCATGAAGAACATGAATCTGGCATCAGTTTCATTATTAGAATAATATCAAATTCATTTCACCCTTACTTGTCTAATAAGTATAATGGAAATAACCATTATTTTATT
>JAXIVD010010696.1:0-7500 GCA_036785275.1 Cancer borealis
GGTCTCGCTTATCACTCATTTTGCGCTGAACCCACCTCACTCACTCTTTGATACTCCTCTCTCTCTCTCTTTCTCTCTCTCTCTCTCTCTCTCTCTCTCTCTCTCTCTCTCTCTCTCTCTCTCTCTCTCTCTCTCTCTATCTATCTATCTACCCATCTATCTATCTTTCTCTCTTTTTCATTCTCCTCCTCCTATTGCTGTCCCTCAACCTTTTCTCTTCATTACTTCATGTTATTAGTACAAGTGTTGCCTAAGGTAGATGCAACAAACACTCGTCCAGGAATATTTTGCTGATTAATATCTATACATATTTTTTTTCATTAGATTTAATACGAATATAAATACTCATACAGGCGATGGCAGACACTCCCCTCCTCACCCCCCCACCCACACCCAAACCCACACACCCACACACATACACACACACACACACACACACACACACACACACACACACACACACACACACACACACACACACACACACACACACACACACACACACACACAAACACACACACACACACACACACACACACACACACACACACACAACACACACACACACACACACACACACACACACACACACACACACACACAATCAATCAATCCATTTGTAGGTACATGTACGCCTCCGCATACCAACACTTGCATAAATACATAAATACATACAAGCATTGACAAAAAAATGTGTAGTTGTATAAATATGCACAGCGACTCGTCCCCTTCACACTCTCACAGTCACTTGTTTATTTTTCTGTTTTTACGTAAGCATTATACCATTTCACTTCAATATATTTTCTTCTTCGTCTCCTTTTTATTTTGTTGTTCTATATAATTCTTCTTCTTCTCGTTGTTCTTCATCTTCATCTTCATCATCATCATCTTCTTCTTCTTCTTTTTCTTCTTCTTCTCCTTCTTCTTCTTCTTCTTCTCTTTTTCTACATAGATTGGTAACTTCAAATAAGTTTTCTTTTGACATCGTATAATCTTGGTTAATGACAGACCACCTAGTTTGGTCCCTAGGGTCTGTGTAATTCTATAGAATTCGCGGTCACCGCCATAGTCCATGTCTTCATCCTCGCTCTCTTCTTTTTCCTCCTTTTATTCATCGTTTTTCTTTTCTTTTTCTTTTACTTATTCTCTTTTTCCTTTCTTTCCCCTTTTCTTTTTCTCTTTCTTTTCTTCTTCGTCTTTTCATTCTCTCTTCTTCGTTGTTTTCGTCGTCGCCATTGTCGTTGTCGTCGTTGCTGTCCTCCTTCACCTCCTCTTTACCTGGTCTCCTCCTCTTTTTGTCCGTACCAAACAGCCTTGCCTTTCCCCTCTCGCCACTTAACAGATCCCACCACCTCCTTCCTCCCTGCCCCTTCACCTTTCCTCCTGCTCATTATCGTCCCCTACCCTCCTCCTCCTCCTTCTCCTCTTCCTCCTCCTCCTCGTCAGGTCCTCCCTCTGTCAACACATTTGGTAACAGAGTCGCGTGTTGCTTAAAAATGTAAAAAGTTTCTTCCTCTGCAGGGCTTCACGCAGCGTCCGCGCACCCACAGTCACGCGAGAGCTAAAACGCACCAACACAATGACCGGTTAATGGGGACGGCACGGCGGTGAGGGGCGGTGGCTGGCAGCGGCTGGCGGCCATCAGACCAGCCGGCGGAAATGAATGTCAAACTTTTTGGGTCGCGGGGAAGTATGTCTAAAATATTGGGGTCCTTATTTACTTGTTCATCCGTGTGTTCACATTGTAGTATTTGCCGGCGAATTATAAATCTTGTGGACATGTTCGTGGGTATTTAAATGTGTTTATCTGCTGTCCGCCCAGCACTGTGTGGCGCTTTGATATTAAGTGTGTTTATGTTTGTCTGCTTGGCTGTGTGTGTGTGTCTGGCTGTCTGGCTGGCTATGTCACTGGTATTTCATTACTGAGGAAAGGAATAAATAAACACACACACATAAACACAGACACACACACACACACACACACACACACACACACACACACACACACACACACACACACACACACACACACACACACACACACACACACACACACACACACACACACACACACACACACACACACACACAAACACACACACACATAAACCCACACACATATATGTATTCTTTCTTTCCTCTTATTTACTTTTTAAGAAGTCCGGAAGCACAAGCGTTAGACAGCCTCCCTTCCCCTCCCCCCCAACACACACACACACACATAAAAAAACACATACCTACATGCAACACCAAAACATAATATAACTTTTACATGATGTATATTACTTCATACATGCTAAATGTATGATACCTCTGAAAGAAGCAGCAAGTAACATGGTGCCCTGGTGCATAATAAAAATTCCTTTCATACATAAGCCGCGCGGAAAGCAGGAACATGACGTAAGACTGAGCACCATTACTTGCAAAACACAGGCGTAGTAATTCCAGTGGATCATCTTTCATCACTTAACCTCTACCGAGCCAACGTCACCTCGGATTTTAAACTCTACTAACGACTTGCCATCTCATTACCCAGCTTTATCCATCTAAACGGCCCTGGCCTGTGTCATTACGTCCCTTTCTCGCTCCCTCAAGCTAACTCACTCCCTCGTTTCTTCACCCCTTTGCTCCGTCCCTCAAGTACCCTCCATCTCTTGCATCGCCAGTATAGAAGGTGAAAGGACTTCATTCTTTTTATTCTTCTGAACGTGAATGTAAAAGGTGAATTTTACATCAAGTCTTCTCCTTTGTCGCTGTAAGATATACACCGCATGAGGCCTTTCCGGATATGCCTGACAAGTCCTCCACGAACAAGGGACTAACGCTTGGCAAATTCCCATCCAACTTCTACCTGACGTCATGAAGGATTCGCGTTGTTATCGGCGTAAGGAGGAAATTGCAACTGCGACTTTCCCTTAACAAACACAAACTTTAAATAATGATAATGATAATAATAGTAGTAATAATGATAATAAAAATAGTGATAATAATGAATGATAATAATATATAAAACTTTTTTCCGCACAACACATTACCAAACGTAATCTTCCTCTCTTGGCTTAAATACGCAAATTTATTTTCTTACAACTTAATCTTGTCTCTTTTTTTTCTTCCTCTTCTTTCTTCTTCTTGGTCAAATTTTAAACCTGAATGTTGATAGTAATAATGACAATAAAAAAAAAAAAATAATAATAATTATAATAATAATGATAACAATGATAATGATAATAATTCCTACACAAACAAACAGATATATTTGCTGCATCTCGTCTCCCTTGTTATTTTTCCACAACAGTTTTTTCTCACAATGTACAGCATCAGCAGGAAGGGGAAGTGTAGGAAGCATGCATCATACTGCGAGCGAAGATATAACAACGATATTAATTACTACACGAATTAATAGGATTATCCTGGGTGTTCTATATTAGCATTTTTCTTTCTGTACATCCCCTCTTTTCGCACTATATAGCTTTAGGAGAGATAGGGGGAAGGAAAAGCGGACAGAGAGCGCAAAATAAATATTAATAAAAACAACAATAATAATCATTACACCACTTCATATCGCCATCCATTCTCTTTTCATTATCATTATTACATGTTTTCATTTCAGTTCGCCCCTTTTTGAATATACAACTCTAGGGGCGGGCGAGAAAAGGAGAAGGGAAGAAAGGATCACACAAGAAGAGATCCTATTTCAACACGGAAGGCACGAGATCCAGAGGTCACGAATCTTCTGCTACCTAGGGGGCATTTAACCATTATTTACATTCAGTGGAGGAATATAAAAGAACAAGAAGCCCTTAGAAGACGTTGGCGGCGTGTTTACAAAGACGTCTTGGAGTGAAAAGGGTGAGCGGAGTGTATTCTAAAGAAAGTGGAAACATAAAGGGCAGTGAATGGCAGTGAATGGGAGTTAAAAAATGCTAGGAGTATATGATATGAATAGTGAGTGGTGTAGGTAGGTAAGGGAAGTCCAGGTAAGGTAAGGAGTCCTCAGGTGAAGTGGGAAAGTGTTGAAGGGGAGTGTGAAGTGTTTAGAGGGAGTAGACTTTTTAAAGAGGGTGAGAAAGGATTAAAGTTAATGGAAGGTGTTTAAGATATGTTCTGTTTTAATGAGGAGTTAATTAAGGGAATGAGGAGTTGTTAGGCTGAGTGAGATTTTTTAAGAGTGTGTTGAGTTTTTAGATGAGTGAGAAATATTTAGGAGTTGTTAATGTGAGTAAGTGAGTTGTTAGAGTGAGTTGTTGACAGGATTGACATGTGTTCAAAGGGAGTGTTTGGTGTGAATGGAATGATAAGAATGATGAATTGGGGTATTTTTTCTCCATAATTTCCTCCAGTTCTATTTTGGAATCCTAGGAGTATAGTACTATAATAATTTTTTTATATATGATGCGTCTAAAAATGTTCTTTCCACACATTACGTATATTTTAAACATGTAACAGCAATTTGTCATTCTCTAAATTACATATTTTTTTTCTTCTAATATTTATGCAGAGAGTTATGAGGGTCTTGCATACTAACTTTAAAAAGAAAAAAATTCGCAAACTTTTAATAAGAAGAATGAAGGACAAGGATCCGCTGAATGAAAGTTAAATCATAAAGAATGAGCTGCTTCAGTGAAAGCAGAAACTTAACAAAGGAAATTGAAGAAAGCACAAAGCAGTCTCTTCGAAAGTTGCATTAAGTACAATGAAGGAATGAAAGTATTAGTTAACTCATGCATTGAAATGATGGACAAAATATGCATAATAATCTGCAGTAAATTCTTAAATGCTCTTAAAATGTAATAAAAAGTAAAGACAATATAAGTAGCTGGAAAATATGCAAATAAAAAAATGCTTTCCTTTCACCACTGACTGTATGAAAGACCAAGACTTTGAAAGAAAAATAATGAGCCGCCAATGTAAAATAATGGCAAAGAGACTGTGTGAAGGAGAAAATTAATAACGTTTAAGCCCATATTTTGGTTCCCGCCAGTGTCTGACAGTCATTGGTTTACCGTCTAGGGGCTAAAACTCATCAATATGCTGTCTATTCTTGGTTAAATAGAACACCAAAAATGGAACTAAAGGGGTGACGTTTAAAAAGACGCCTCTATACATACATACAAACTACCAACACCAGCACAAGCACCACCTTGAGTGACGTCACAACATAGCTTAATGGAACATACAGGTTTGGATGAAAAGGAAAATAAAACTGAGGACGACTGTCTCTAGGGAGAACTACGGAGTCTAGACACAGGTGACGGTGGTGGTGGTGGTGGTGGTGGTGATGGTGATGGTGGTGGTGGTGGTGGTGGTGGTGGTGGTGGTGGTCAACGAAACACCAGTAAGCCCAAGAGATTTGTGGAAGGTGGAACTTGGTCATTTATCACTGTCCACACTCCCTCCCACTCCCTACTTCCCTTCTTCCACTTCTCCTGCCTACTTCCTCTCCCTCCTCATTTTCAGTCTCCTCCCTCCTCCTCCTCCTCCTCCTCCTCCTCCTCCTCCTCCTCCTCCTCCTCCTCCTCCTCTACCATTCTCACCCACCTCACCTCATCCTCCACTGCCTCTTTTCTTCCACCACTAATCCCATCGCTCTCCTCAGCCTCTTCCACTTGTACGCCCTCCACCACGCCCACTTCCCTCCACAATGACCCTTTCTCATTTCCTCCATTACCGGCTCTTTTATCAAGTGTTTTCTTTCCCTAAATCATCTTTATTTCCATGCCGTTTGTTGTACCTAAACGAGTCCCTCCTTAAGTGAGTGCAAACACCCCGCTCACACACCCTACCCCTCCCCCCCTCACCCCCGCTCCCCTCCATGACTTCCATAGCCCCCCCCCCCTGACTATAATACCAGCTTGCCCTCCTCTCCCCTCTCCCTCTCCCTCTCTCTCTCCTCCTCTCGACACCCGCCACACCCCATGCCGTCGTTCCCTTCCCTGCCATGCTCGTCTCTCTTCTTTCCTCCTCTTCCTTCCCATCCTGTCTAGTCCCACCTCTCTCCCCCCTCCCTTCTTTCCTCACAAGGGCTAAGCGCCTTAGTGGATCACGCAGATACGTGCCTAAAACTTCTGCTTTGAGAATTATAAAATGCATTAAAAACAGAGTTGATTCCTTCCTTCGATTGAAAGTGATGTTTTACTCTGAGTCCTACCAACGAGGGGCGGGTTCTGGCGCACTTATTATGAATCACCTCCAGCTAATTATCCCTACCTGGGTCATAGTTATATCCTTCTTAACGTTGCAGTAAAGTCCCTTGATGGTGTATGCGGAGATGATATACTAAAAAAATTGAAACATTAAAACTTGTAAACCAGCGACCCTTTGATGGTAAACGTTAAGAAAACGAGAAAATGAAAAATGTATACATTTTGTGGCTTAAGAGTAATTTTAATTCTGGGTTCAGTGGCTTTCACGTGAACTTCTAAAGAATGTAATTTTTTGTGGTTGGAGAGATTGACAGTGATTTAGAGTCAACCAATCAAACACTTGGCTCTCCACCACCACCACCACCACCACCACAATCCTCACCATCCTCACCACCTCACCACCACACCACCACAACCTTCACCAACACCCATCCATCACTACAAGCCGCACCACCACACAACCTCCACCCAGGAAACAAAACCACCGACCCGCTATGACACCTGCACCTCAGATTTTGAAAGTTGGTACAGTATGTCACTATTTTCGTGCGTTTCTCTTGACACATTCCTCGCTAACAAGACCGGAGACATACACGCCGCGGTCAAGCCATCAAACGCTCACCGGGGCTGTAAAATGTGCTGCATGTTTGACCGTTTCTATTTTTTTCAACACAATTTCACCTACCGGGTAGTCGAGGCGTTGTAAAACTGCTACAGGAAGTCTTTACGTCCGTCTCGCTTGGACCTACAGCACGGCAGTCTCATCTTATGGTCTGAAAAAAGAAAAAGAAATCACATAATGGAATGAGCCAGTCCGTCCCAGTCACGTACAGGAGACCACACTCCCGCAACACTACGCCAGGGAGGAGGAACTCAATCAGTCATGTCACGCAGCCAGACTTGAGGCTCCAAGACAGCTTTAGCCGCTAGTATGGTGAGGAATACTAAGTGCAGCGTTGAGAAAGAAAAAAAAATAGACAGACAAATCTCGCAACAGACTCATGTCATCTTAACCTCATCAAGTACTTACGTCTATATCTCCAGGAGACTCTTATTCAATTACTTGAGAATTTTATGGCCACAAAAACGCCAAGTTATTTACATAAGATTCACGCACGAATGAATAACAACTAGAAGATATAAAAAGTATGCTGCGTAACCGAAAATATTTCTACAACATTTTAAATATGTCGTTTGGTTCGCATTATGATGTGTTTCCACCAACTAAAACTGGATTTATCAACTAAAATTCCCTTTCCCCATCTGTCCTGTACTCGATGATTATATTTAAAGGTCTCCTATTCCGTCTTCTACATCCCATCTTCATAAATGATTTGCTATACTAGTGAACCTTGGT
>JAXIVD010010697.1:0-12827 GCA_036785275.1 Cancer borealis
GTTCAATTGTAAGAAAAATGAATAGATACAATGTAGCAACACAACATTATTTCCTCCTTCTCCTCCTCTTCCTCCTTCCAGCCTCTGTGGAAAGATGAGTCTCGCCTTTTCGTTCTCAAGACAAACATGCATCGCTTCGGCCACACCCAACCATCGCCAACATGCTTCTGTCCACAGTGGCAAAGAAAATAATGATAATAATAATAATGAATAAATGAATGAATGAAAAAAATATGGATGCAGGAATGAGTTATATAAATTCTAACGTGTTTTTTCAATTTCCATAAACTAAATATTTTGGTTTACTTTTTTTTCTATGTAAATTTTCTGATGAGATCAAAAGATACAGCCAGCTTCCTATCTATTTTTTTTTCCTTTATTATTTCTTTTCGTCAACGTCTATCGAATACTTTGCTGTATTTGTTATTAATTTATTTTCCAGCATCACCCCAATAATTAAAATACATTACCACATTCCAATTTCTTTTAACAACCACCTTATCATACCAAATAAATCTACGTTATTTCTAACTTTACCATTTTTTGTTTGTTTTCATTCAATCTCTCTTAAAAACAACAACATAATTTTCGTCGCTTATAGTCCGTCCCTCAAGTCCTTAGCCAATACCCCGTTTTCCTTTCCACCAGCCAATGTCTGTCATTCCTCCATCTACACTCCATTTTCTCTCTCCCCCCATAACCGATATTCCTTTTCCTTCTTCTCTACTTTGCTCTCCAGTTTCCTTTATTCAAGTGCACCTTTCTACCACTACCACCTCCATTCTCTCTCTCTCTCTCTCTCTCTCTCGCTCGCTCGAGCGCTATACACAGGAAGTGGATACGTAAACACATCTAATATGAGAGAGAGAGAGAGAGAGAGAGAGAGAGAGAGAGAGAGAGAGAGAGAGAGAGAGAGAGAGAGAGAGAGAGAGAGAGAGAGAGAGAGAGAGAGAGAGAGAGAGAGAGAGAGAAGAGAGAGAGTGCGTGCGTGCGTGCGTGCGTGCGTGCGTGCGTGCGTGCGTGCGTGCGTGCGTGCGTGCGTGCGTGCGTGCGTGCGTGCGTGCGTGCGTGCGTGCGAGTGAGTGAGTGAGTGAGTGAGTGAGTGAGTGAGTGAGTGAGTGTGTGTGTGTGTGTGTGTGTGTGTGTGTGTGTGTGTGTGTGTGTGTGTGTGTGTGTGTGTGTGTGTGTGTGTGTGTGTGTGTGTGTGTGTGTGTGTGTGTGTGTGTGTGTGTGTGTGTGTGTGTGTGTGTGTGTGTGTGTGTGTGTGTGTGTGTGTGTGTGTGTGTGTGTGTGTGTGTGTGTGTGTGTGCGTGCGTGCGTGCGTGCGTGCGTGCGTGCGTGCGTGGGTGGGTGGGTGGGTGGGTGGGTGGGTGGGTGGGTGGGTGGGTGGGTGGGTGGGTGGGTGGGTGTGTGTGTGTGTGTGTGTGTGTGTGTGTGTGTGTGTGTGTGTGTGTGTGTGTGTGTGTGTGTGTGTGTGTGTGTGGTGTGTCGGCGGTCGACCTATCGTTCTAAACTTGATACCGCATCGCTATCTTTTTTTATGAGCTTCCTCCATACCAACAATCATTGTATTTAGTAATTAGGCACGTAATTTACCAGCTCTCATATCCAACACTTTATATTCCTCACTAATGATGATAACTTTCAATGGTCCATCTTTCTAATGCAAGAGTTGACCATTATCTTCATTCTTTCATCCCTTACACTGGTAAACTCTGGAACTCTTCCTTTGTCTGTTTTTCCACCTGCCTATGACTTAAACTCTTTCAAAAGAGGAGTGTCAAGACACCTCTAATGTTAACTGGACCTCCACCTCCTGTTCTCTTTACAGGGTCTGGTTTTTAGTTGTCCTTTAGCCAGTACCTTTTCAATATAAACACTGACTGTGTATGATAAGCAATATCTTTGCAGGAAACTCTAAACTCTTGCTGCACGTATCATGCAAGGTACAGAAAAGTAAAAGTGTGAAATATCGTTCCAGTAAAACAAGGAAAAATTATTTTGGATGTGCTGAAGGAAAAAATGTCAAGGAAGCACAATTAATTTTAGTCATCCACAATTTGTTCTGCTGCACCACCAGGATGTATCTGTTAAGTTTGAAAAATTTCTGGACACAGCGAAAATGTTAAGATAATACCTGACATCCCCACATAATTCCAATTGAATCGGGCACGAGTGGGAGAAAATCAGGCAATTTAAATCAGCAGCAAGTTAATATTTTGCAAGAATGAAACAAGGACAAAAAATATGTAGAGAGACAACAATACAACAATAACCAAACTATGAATACCAAAATATTATTTTAAGAAGCTAGAACACTATATTGTAGGACTTTTCTGCCACTAAAGAAACCAACTGGTGCTTCAGTCTGCCGACTCAATACATTTCGTATCTGCACTGTTTGAGTGTAGAAAGGAAACATTCTACTGAATTGTCCCTCTCGCTTTTTAAACAGAAACAAAAACAAAAACAAACAGAAACATACATATTACCTTTAATTCCTTCTCAACGGTCAGGGAAATCTGAGTGCAAATCCTGGTTTTCGTCATGCATCCAAGATTATCAAATATGACCTGTCTGAAACACCGGAACGACCGACGAGGAGATTCTAACACCTTATCAGCCAAGGCTGATGTACAGATATCCAAAGTAAGAGGAATATGTCACCAATCACCTGCATTATCGGCAGAGGAAAGTTAAGAGCACACTAACCCTTCCCTTGGTAATCACTCTAGGCTTCATCATTAACGCAGGATCATTTATCAACACTGCTGTGACGAACAAAGGAGATTTAATTACCGAAAAGAGGCACGTGGAAATATCAAGAATATTGTCCCGCTGATTATTGTCACCGAGGTTAATGAACGTTAGTGGGACTGGCTTTGTCATAATATTATGGTGCATGTCATAGATTGTGTGTGGCCAAACTGTAACGCTCAGATTGTGTCCAGTCTACAGCTGGTACGCTTGCTTTGAGATTAGTGGGCAGTCTTATATCTGATATGTATCTCTTATTTATGATGTACATATCTTTTTCTGGACAGGTATCAGTGAATAAATAATGATGTGAAGTTTATAATCGTATACATTTAAAAACCATCTAAGTACAGTTCATAATTTTGTAAAAATAGTTTACTTCATAGTAAAATATAAACATTCTCCCTGTGAACTTAATGAATACGCAAGCAGTAAGGATTTAAAGCAAATTAACTACCATAAAACCTGGTGTCATCTACTGAGACATACTCCCATGTCCCTTGAAACCAGTGGTCCGTTGCTGTGGTTTCAAAGATGACTAGTTTACATGAATAGAGCGGCTCCAGCACAGCTTCAAATGTCCGTGCCATCGACATCAAAGGATACTTTTGCGGACAGAATATACATATCATGAACAACCTCTGTGAGCTCATCCACAAATGATTCCTTGACATTAGCAGGGATGACGACCTGTGGCTACCTCACCATATCATTTTCACATCAAGGATTCAGTGCATCGTCACTGAGCTACCATGCAGTGTGTGTGTGTGTGTGTGTGTGTGTGTGTGTGCGTGCGTGCGCGTGTGCGTGTGCGTGTGTGCGTGTGCGTGTGCGTGCGTGCGTGCATGCGTGCGTGCGCGCGTGGGTGGGTGGGTGGGTGGGTGGGTGGGTGGGTGGGTGGGTGGGTGCGTGCGTGCGTGCGTGCGTACGTGCGTGTGTGTGTGTGTGTGTGTGTGTGTGTGTGTGTGTGTGTGTGTGTGTGTGTGTGTGTGTGTGTGTGTGTGTGTGTGTGTGTGTGTGTGTGTGTGTGTGTGTGTGTGTGTGTGTGTGTGTGTGTGTGTGTGTGTGTGTGTGTGTGTGTGTGTGTGTGTGTGTGTGTGTGTGTGTGTGTGTGTGTGTGTGTGTGTGTGTGTGTGTGTGTGTGTGTGTGTGTGTGTGATGCTAATGGTGCAGCCTGTGGTAGTGTGGGCAGACGTTATGCTGATGTTGATACTTGTCTAAAGTTAATGTTATGCACTTCCATATACACATGTGTGCTGTTTCGCTGCGGTGATATCTGAGTGACAGCCAGCTAGGCGACACGACAACGGGATGACAGCCAACTACTTAAACGACAGGACAACTGGGCGACAGGACAACGACCAGACAGCCGAATGCCTTAGTAGGGTCTAGTGTTCGTGTTAGTCTGAACCTCAACCATGGATGTATTTATAACCTCACATAAAGAGAAAGATAAATCTGTTTATGCAGGATGTATTTCCACATGGAAACAACATCTGTTTGGAATATGATCCAACCTTAGATATGTATTAGCAGAACAGTGTCAGTATGTAGTGATAATTAAATGGAAGTTTGAATCATTAAGGAACATACACACGCACTGCGGTAACGAAAAGCTGTTGTATAAAGGGTAAAAACAAACTAGCAGCGCAAAACTGTGGAATAGCCAGAGGAACATCCAGATATAGTAATGTGAGAGGAACTTGAGGCCACAGCTGCCGCTGTCACGTGGGATTGCGTCTGCCCCAGTTGATGATTTTTGTCTTTGCATAAGAAATTTATTTCTCCATTTATGCACTAACATAATTTTTGAATTGCTTGTATATGTAAAGAACAGTGTTTTATAAAACCTACCGTGTCATCAGACCACTAATAAGTAGAAAAAATTGTTAAATACAAGAGAAATGTGACAGCGACCGGTCTCACATTTGTCATTATAGGATGGCATGTAGGCGTTGTAAATCCCAATTTGTTTCGCCATAAAAGCTTGTTGTATTTTTCTCTTATATTTTTTTTGAGCGCAAGAATCTCTAATTATTCTCTGACTCGAGTAGAATTACCTGACATTGCCAAATAAGGTTGGTACATGAGTAAGAACCAAGAACTTAACCAGCACCTTCCAAAGACTGCCTTGGCTGACAGACAATATTATAGATTTAGAAGCTCCGTAACTTGCTACCGAAATTCTTTGACATATGAATAGTGCTTTGTTTTATTATTCCATGGTGGTATTAATGATCATAGAAGATGAAAAAATATCGACTGCAAGACCATTTCTCTATAACAAATCTTGCTCTTATTTTTCCATGCGCAAATAAGGTGAGAGATACATGTGTTGCAGATCTCGATTCACTAAATCAATAAAACATTGTGCATCCTTCTCTTGCACTTTTAGCACACAAAGACCTTTATATCTCTTCTGACACGTGGAAAATGAACAAACATTGCCAAACAAAGTTGCTGCGTGAGAAATTCTAACGTTTATGAGCAAGAACTTTATAAATGCTTTCCCCGATTGCTATATATTGCTATAATATTGCAAATTTTGAAGGTACGCAGCTTGTTATTGAAATGATGTGCTGACATATAGAAAGTGGAGTGTTGCATGATTTTGTGAATTAATTAAAGATTATGTATGGCGAAAAACAAAAGGTTGAACAAATTTCCCCGTAAAAAATCTTATACGGTCTTTCGATGAACATATTTGCGGTGAGTACGTGATGGAACATTTTTTTTTTTTTTTTTTTTTTTTTTTAAACTTTGAAAGCATATTGCATCATTCTCCTACATTTTTTTAATACAAACATTTCTGAACCTTCTCTGACTGATGAACAACTTTCTTTGACATGTTGATTTTTCCATTACAATGTTGGGCAAGTAAAGTTGCCACATCAGAAATCAGAAATTCTACCGACTGTTTGCTATCATACTCTTTTATTGTGTTAATATTTATAGTGATTAATGGTTTTGTATCACATCAGGATTCAGGATATACTGTTCTTTGCACAAATAAACAAGGAAAAATTTGAGCATCGTGCATAGATGGAAAAAAATAGAGGTATTCTTGTGAGGACAAGACACCTCCAGCCGGGGCGGATACAATCCCACGGGAAACTACATCCCACACAACACCACAGCAGGAACACTTTTACCCAAAAGTCAGTCCCTTTGTTGAATGATAAAGAGAGCAGTGCCTAGCATGTATAACTGAGAAACAGGTTTGTTTCCCAATGATATAAATCACAAATTATAGTTTTCATCATCAAAATTTATTATACGTGTAATGACATTTTAAAACTTGGATCTGATTTGGACGACTCAGCTGTAGCCGAGTTATAGGTCAACAGTAATATTGTGGATCAGTTGTGTTGTTGCATAAGAACGTAAGAAAATAAGGAGACTGCTAAAGGCCACTTGACCTACACAAGGCAGCTCCTGTGCACCTAACACCTACCATCTGTTTTCATCATCCATTGGTATGTACAACCATTTCTTTAAAATATCTATTGTCCCGGCACTTACCACATGCTTGCTGAGTTTGTTCCACTCCTCTACTACCTTATTAGTGAACCAATTTTTATTTGCATCTTTCCTGAATCTGAACTTGTCAAGCTTGAAACCATTTATTCGTGCTCTGACTTTCTCCTTGACTATGATAATTTTATTTATGTCTTTTTTGTTGAAACCCTTGACCCATTCAAACACTTCTATCAGTTCTACCCTTACCCTACGTCTTACAAGAGTGTAGATTGAGGTGTTTTAGTCTATCCTATAAGTTAAGTTCCTTATCCCTGAATCAATTTAGTCATCCTTCTTTGTATTGCTTCTAGCTTATCAACATCCCTTCCATAATGCGGAGACCAGAACTGCACAGCATAGATGTTTAATTGTTGATTGATTGACTGTCACTTGATTGTCCTGTTGCCTTGGTGGCTGTCACCCAGTTATTTCTGAACACTATCTTAATCAAAGGGATCGAATAGATAACACATGCATTAACTAAACCATTTGACGCTCCACGATGTCATCAGCGTTCAGTTATTGACAACTTGAACTCTGATTTTCGAGAACCTCACCATCATTCTCACAATTCAATTATTATCTTCGCCAAGCATAATACTACAACATGACGATGTCAAAGTAACAAAACTGAGGGACTAAAATTATTCCTATTGCCCAAGCCTCTATCCATGAATTCTTATTTCCTTCTAAATCTATTGTGTTAACAATTTAACTATCAGTCACAATTCCCTCTCAACCAGAGACTGTTTAGAGTCTAGAAACCTATGAACCTTTTGGTTATATAGACATATGAAATCACAAGGCTGAACTTACCTAACTGGATGTTGAAAATAAAACGGGAGAGTAGGAGCATCATTGCTATTGAATAGAACAGACTGAGAAGGAACGAAAAAAAAAAACAATTATGTTGGAATGTTAAGCTCACAGCACCTATTAAGTACTGCAGACCTCCTTGGGTTAGCATATCGTCGCATAATTATTATACATTCGGCTAAAAACGCTTTTATATGGATGGTCTTCACACCAGTGGTGATCAAACATTAGGTGTTCATTACACGGGAATATTGTTCTCATCGACATCTTGTTGGAAGCTTTAGACGGATGAAATATATCGCTTATGCCAAGATTTGAACGTTAAATAATCAACAGACTTCATGATAGGACATTATATACTACAAGAGAATCAACTCACTATTCTTATGAAAAACGTTTAGCACAACTGATTCCAAGTTTCACCTGTTATCATATATTGTATAATTATACCACTTTTCTATCATCGGATTTGCTAAAACCTCCATGTAATGCATAATAATTGTTGAAGAACTTTTGAAACTGATCTTCCTCCTCTGCAGCGATCGCACAAGTTACCTTCCCATACATGATTGTGAGTATGTGTGGCTGCTAACCTAATTCTTCTGTACGGATGAAAACTTAATCGTGTATATAAGTTTCGTTGACATACGATATATTTGGAGCTAAATCAATCTACAGAGGCGGTAAATCTTTACTTTCTTTAGAGTTGCTCTCACTCCTGGCCATCCGTCAACTAGTGTCGCTCGCTTAAAACTTTCAAACACACGTCATGCGTAAAAAAAGAGAAGTCGTTACGCGTCAGATAAAATAAAAAAAAGTTGCAATCATTTATATTTTCTTCGTAGCGTATTTTAAGTTCTATAATTTTGTGGGAAAAATATTAATCAATCATAAATATTCTGGATTCTATATCTATGTAAATCATATTCACGTTTCATCATTTTGATATAAAATTTGGTGACAATTTGAAAAATGGTAGACTCTTCCGCCTGGAAACATTATTTCAGAAGCAATTAGAGTGAGGTTATACGCAATACCAGATGATACGCCATGCTACACGTATCTCATTTGTAGGCTTATTTACACACACACACACACACACACACACACACACACACACACGCACACGCACACGCACACGCACACGCACACGCACACGCGCACACACACAGACACACACACAGACACACACACAGACACACACACAGACACAGACACAGACACAGACACAGACACACACACACACACACACACACACACACACACACACACACACACACACACACACACACACACACACACACACACACACACACACACTTCTATACACAATAAAAAAAGATATACCATGTCAACCGAGAAGTGCGATTGAGTTCCCAAAACCTAGTTCAGCGAATAGATAGCGAAGCTCAGCAGAAAAGAGCTGGTGTTGGAATGAAGATGCAGGAGGTTAGTGTATCTGTACTCTCGTGCGTCTATGATATATTTTATGAATTTTGCAAATATGGTGACTAGTGAATGTTTACACATTCAAATCACTGTATCTGTTGGAAAAAAAAAACTTAGTATCCCTACACAATAGTAGCTTTTGTAAGTACCTTCCTTCACCATTCAGTAGAAAAAACGTTTAATGACCGACTCGTATTACCATTAGATATATAGAACACAAGAGGAAATGTTGTTTCTTAAGGCTTCCAAGTCTCTATCTTCAAGTAAGGTACGCACGGAATGTCAATATATCTAAGAGAAAATATGGACAGTTGTTATTCCTTTCATAAACATGTCTTCTGCTCGAACACACCAACCGTTTTCCTAATATTTCTGCCGCGACTCCAGTCAGGCGAGTGGTGAGGCGATGGGGCTGTCTTGACTTGACATCAGGGGAAAGGGGTCTCCCGCTGAGGTGTTCCCTGAGCCTGGGTAGAGATGGAGGGTCAGAGCAGACTCTGCGGATTGTGTCACGAGAAGGTGACCACAAGCTGTTTGAGTCTATCCAGTAGGTCAGGAGCAACGAAAAGCCGACAGACCCTCCATGTCAGGCTAGCATTTGCTCTTATCCTTACACGTATTTTTCAAGTTTTAAAGTCTCATTATCTTGAATTTGATACATGCTATCGCGAACGAGTGGCAGCTGCAGTATCTCAGACGCTGCCATATTAAAATATTATGTGCGTACGTGACTAAAAATACTATTGATACACAGTCTTCAATGTGTGTAATGTATATTGTCAATACTTTTTGGTTTTTAATGATAACTGGACAGGATGGCAAAAATAGCGACTTATGCCAATACTAACTACAAGGTAATCTCATCTGAGCTATTTAGTACCTCAGATTACGTATGTCTAATGCTTTTCCAAGTATTAATCAACATCAGTGGAAAAACAGGTGCAATTACTTGTTTTATTAACTCGCCCACTTGATACTACTGATTCAAAGGAAAAAAAAAAAAAAATTTTTCTCTCCCACGTACCTCGATTTATCAAGTATACAGTCGGACTGCTGCTTGCACCTCGATAAACCTGGAAAAGATTTAAGGAAAAACGTTAAAAAAAATCACTGATATATATGTTGTGACTAACGGGAGAAAAATATAAACTCATCCTGTAGTAATGACTGATATTATTCTCTCTCTCCTGGGTTTATTTATCTTGAACGTTATCATAACAACCCAGATGGTGAACTGTAAAACAGAGTCAACTAAATATGTTTGCTGAAACTGTCGCCTGAGGCCAATGCAATATATCACTCACTCACTTCCATTCGCTTACACACCCTTCCTCCCCTCGCGTCTCTCCTCTTTCCAGACGATCACAGACAGAAAGACAGACATACACAGACAGACACATCCACCCAACCATCCGCCCACCTACCCACACACCCCACACACACACACACACACACACACACACACACACAGACACAGACACAGACACAGACACAGACACAGACACAGACACAGACACACACACACACACACACACACACACACACACACACACACACACACACACACACACACACACACACACACACACACACACACACACACACACACAGAGGAGCACCATATTTTAATCTTTTATTTTCTCCTCTAAAGAAGAAAAAATCCGTGGGCTTAATCTCTCTCTTCTCCCTCCACCTGCCTTTTGGGGAACGGAGGGGAGAAGAAGGGCTCGGGGGAGAGGAGAAAATGTATGAGGTGAAAAAATGGAGGACGGAAAATCTTGGCATAATCCAAGGCAAAAACGGTTCTGAGAGAGCTTAGTTTGTCAAGGCGCAAAGCAGTGACGAGTGACAGGGATTTTCAAGGCGAGTTAAGTGACAAGGGTTTTCGAGAAAATTATGAGAAATTTCCGTGATGGGAACAAAAGAGAAATCTAGAGCCGCCGTGACTGCATTACGCTCCCTAAATGTACTCCTACGAATGATTTAAAATGGCATAGAGATTAGTGAAGGAAAAAAAAAATTCTCTGAGACTCCGTACAATAAAAGAAATTTGGAATAATTCAAATGTTCAATGACAGGAATTTTTAAGTGAATCGTATAGTATATGTTTAATAGTAAGAATATAAGCTCTGGGGTTTGATGATCAAGGTTTTAAGGGCACTTGTGACACTTCAGTCTGCATCAGCTCTTCATCAGCCATGTTCTCTCCCCTTCTTGATCCCATAGGTAGAGCGGATGATTGGCCGGTGATGTAGGAGAGCATCCCATACATACTCCATCAAGGGCATTGTGGCGGAAAATTGTATACACTTCATCGAGTTACTATTTGAATGATCGAATATATTTTCCAATTAAAACCATACGTGGGTAAACCTTATGTAATTATTTTATTTTTTTCGTGATGAAAGCTGTTACGATATATCTGTAAATGTGTATTAATTAATCAATACATTTTGATATTTATATATAAGTATTCATCAATTTGTCTATTTATCTGTCTCTATCTTCTATAAATAAGATTTATTTAATTTGTATTTGTATATTCATCTATCTATCTACCTATCAAATCTATCTATCTACCTATCTAACCTATCTATCTATTCACCTTATCAATTTATCTATCCATTTAACTATCTATCTATCTATCTATACATATATCGATCTATCTTGGAGCTCCACGAACAAGCAATCTTTGAAACACTCGTAGTTTTATAACAACTGATCGTTTTGGAAAGACAATCATTGCACGTTTCACATTTCCTACATGATTGTTATCTTTTTGTCTTCGTATTTTTTTTTGAGAAATGTGAGGAAGGTCTTTAATTTGAGATACTTTTCAGAATTTCATAATTTAGTTTTTTGGTTCACCCTTAATTTATTTTTTTATCCTAAATACGAGTAATTTCCTTTTTCTTGTGTGAATTCTATATTTCGTTTGATACTTTCACCTTTAGTTTTTTTCTTCTTATCTGTTCTAATGTTTCAGTGCTATACGACTTCTTTCCTACCTTTCTTCCTTCATTTATCCTCTCCTTTCTTTCTTACGTTCTTTCTTTTTTCCTTTCTTCCTTTCTTTCTCTTTCTTTCTTTCTTTCTTTTTTCCTATATTCCTTTCTTCCTTCTTCCGTCCTTCCGTCCTTTCTTCCTACCTTTCCTCCTTCATATCTTCCTTCCTTCCTTCCTTCCTTCCTTTCTTCTATCCTTCCTTCAATATTGCATGTGGCAGCTTTTCTGCAGGCTTTTGTTCTTGTCCATTATGTTATTCATTTCTCTTAATTAAACTTCGTGCGGCCAGTATTTTTTTTTTTTCTTCAGTAAGATTCATTCCATCATTTGTTAGAGTTAATTTGACTCCAGTCATTAACCACATAAGTTATTATACTTTTATTATTTAAGGATAAGCATACGATTCTCTCTTTTTTTTCTCTCTCTCTCCTCTCTCTCTCTCTCTTCTCTCTCTCTCTCTCTTCTCTCTCTCTCTCTCTCTCTCTCTCTCTCTCTCTCTCTCTCTCTCTCTCTCTCTCTCTCTCTCTCTCTCTCTCTCTCTCTCTCTCTCTCTCTCTCTCTCTCTCTCTCTCTTCTCTCTCTCTCTCTCTCTCTCTCTCTCTCTCTCTCTCTCTAATCTCTCTCTTTCAATGATAGGAAAAAACTCACTCCCAGCGCATTCAATACACATATGCCTCTCTTCCCTTTTTTTTTTACACGAGATACGTAATAATTCATTCCTAGAGTCCTCTTTACCTGCAAACACTTCATGAATGGCTAAACATCTTCTTTACTTAAAAAAAACATTAAAGGATTAAGGCTTTTAACTTAATCTCACAGACACGTATAATACTTGGTGTGTTCTGTTCCTCTTCCTACACTGCACGCTGCACACGAGGCCCGCAGTGAGGTGATTTGCCCTAGAGGCTACGTTACCCTGATGAAGGAATATCTCATTTGTATGGAACACCTGAACATGTTACTTGATGAAACCGAGGGCAGAAAAAAAAAAAAATATTCATAAACGAGGTTCCTAATGAATTTCTTGTTCCGTGTATAATATAGAAAATGATAACGTTGAAAGTGAAATATAACATTGAATAGAAAATTTAAATGCACTCATTCATAATTCACGATAGCTGAATCCCATGTAAACTTTAAATTTGTATTCAGAGTAATGAGAGTGCGGCAGGAAATTGTAAGGCATTTGAGATCCTAAATGAATATGGTAAATACAGCAATAGTTTGTGTGAGTTCTGCCGCAACCCCTCGGCGGAAGCTTACCCGGGAAGATTAGGGTT
>JAXIVD010010698.1:0-2500 GCA_036785275.1 Cancer borealis
CTGCGGCACCTCACTCATCCACTCTCTCTAATTTCACCACAGACAAACACATGTATCGAGGACGGAAACAAAACCAATACCTTCCCAAGACAACACAAAAACCTCGGTAACTCCACCTTAAAACACACTCTTGTCTTATACCAATCCTAGTCAACTATATACAAGAAACATCACTTTATAATCTACGTTACTCTTACTACTGAAGAAGGGATGGCTATAGAGTGATCTTACATGAGGTTTAGTGAAGGTCTCGTCTCCTCCCCTCTATGTCGGGGTGCAAATGTGTCTGTCAGGGTAACGGAGTGTCCAATATGAGAGAGTAAGCCTCGAGGGGATACAGAAGACATAATTACTCTGGTCTTGTTTACAAAATGTCCCAGAATGTTGGCCTCTGATCACACTACCTTCCCGGAGGATGAATTTGATTGTGGAGAGAGTGAGAGAGAGAGAGAGAGAGAGAGAGAGAGAGAGAGAGAGAGAGAGAGAGAGAGAGAGAGAGAGAGAGAGAGAGAGAGAGAGAGAGAGAGAGAGAGAGAGAGAGAGAGAGAGAGAGAGAGAGAGAGAGAGAGAGAGGAGAGGAGAGAGAGAGAGAGGAGAGAGAGAGAGAGAGGAGAGAGAGAGAGAGAGAGATGTTCGTGTGTTTCTGAATGTTAGTTTTGCTTCAAATAAGTTGTGTTTATTTGTTTCTCTCTCATGTGTGTTTTTGTTTCTCTTTTCCTCTTTCTTTTTCTCTTTCTTTCTCTCTTTTGTACACCCACACTGTGTATTATTTATATAATTTGACATGTGAGAGAGAGGAAAAAAAGAAAGAGAAAGAGAGAAATAGAAAGACTGAAAGAGATAAGGAGAGAGATAGATAGAGAGAGAGACAGACAGACAGACAGACAGACACAGAGAGAGAGAAACTCACCTGTAGTAATTGAAAACATACTGTGAATCACCGTAGAGTTTACACCTGATCAATTAATTAACACCTTCATGTATAAATAAAACAAAGGTGACCAACACGTAACAATAAAAATATTCACTCACCTAAATAAACACTAAATTTTAAATATGAATAAATAACACCTCTGAAAACTACCATTAATAAAATAAGAGTGAGAATTTTGAGGTTAAAATCTTCCCTTTTTGTTGTTAAGTAAAGAAACAACAGAAATAACCGTCTCCCCTTCTTTTTCTAACACTATATGTTCCCTATAACACCATACTGCTAATTCATCACCATATTTCCCATTCATACACCATACATACATACATACATGCATTCATACATACATACATACACCTTGAACACCATATTACATCCCTTTAAACTTACCATACATTTTTTGATTTCATACATTCTTGTTCTTATAAAATATCTTCCAGTCATTTAAGGTCCCAAGCTATTCTACCCTTCCCCTGTTCCTTGTCTTACCCCTTCCACCCTTCCTGTTCCCTTCCTCGTCCCTTCCCTGCCTCTCCCCTGCCTGCTTCTCTCCTCTGCCTCTCCCCTACCTCTCTCCCTTGCCTCTCCCTGCCTCCCTGCACCCCTTCCAGCCTCCATTTGTTGACCTTTCTCTCAGGTGAACATCTATATTTGCAAATTAGCTTAGACTGGAAAAGGAAAAAAGTAGTACATTTTCTCTTTTTTTCATTTTTTTTTTTTACAAGACGAGAAAATTATGAAAAATCGTAGTAGAGTGAAAAAAAATGAATGAAACGAAAAAATATATAAATTAATAAAAAGTTGGAAAATACAAATGAAATAATTTGTAAAAACTACATATGTTCCTTGAGGCATCGGACGTTATCTCAGAATATTTCGGTGGCGGTTTAAATTATCATAACTCGTCTTCCTTCAGGTGTGTGTGTGTGTGTGTGTGTGTGTGTGTGTGTGTGTGTGTGTGTGTGTGTGTGTGTGTGTGTGTGTGTGTGTGTGTGTGTGTGTGTATGTGTGTGTGTGTGTGTGTGCGTGTGTGTGTGTGTGTGTGTGTGTGTGTAGGTGTGTGTATGTGTGTGTGTCTTGCAGGTAAAGCCTCCACAATGCAATGTTACCTGAATAAACCACGTGGAAGGGAAGGAGGAGGAGGAGGAGGAAGAGGAGGAGGAGGAGGAGGAGGAGGAGGAGGAGGAGGATGCACGTGTAAGCCTCAATTCTAACCCATTTGTCTTTTCCATTCCTTGACCTACAAATATTTCCCTCACATTGAAAAAGAAAAAAAAAATAATTAGACTCAACTCTATAAGAGAAAATAAAAGAATCCTTCAGACAGAATATTTATCCTTAACATAAATTACAGTAAAAAAAAAAAAAAAAAAGGTTAATAAAAAGATAAATAAACATAATATATTCCTTGATTTTTTGTGAACGACTAAACAAGGAGGAAAGTAACAAGAACAAGAACAAGAACAAGAACAAGAACAAGAACAAGAACAAGAACAAGACGTAAACCAAACTCCCTCAGGACCATCTCAGAAAGCAACAGCAGTCAAGGAAACTCTGGCAGGAAACAAA
>JAXIVD010010698.1:7500-12826 GCA_036785275.1 Cancer borealis
AGACTCATTAGCAGGAAAAGGGTGATGAGGAAAGGGAAGGTACACTCCTCTATTACTCCACACTAACCTAACCTCTACGTCACAAGGTTGAAAATACACCCTAAGACGCAATACACTATACAACTCTCACTATACACTGTCATTTCACTTTAATTACACTACACTGTCACTGTATCATCACTATACACTACACTATACGCACACTTACTTAAAATACACTGTCAGCTCACTACACTTACACTACTTGATATACTACACTACTTTACACACACACACACACACACACACACACACACACACACACACAGCCTCAAAACACGCCTCCTTCCTTCCCCCCACCGTACCGTCCGCCCTGAATTGATGATTTTCAACCCACTACCTTTAAGGGCGGCTCTAAATCAAGGTACTGGCCCGCCGACGCCTTTACGGTCTCCCCTCGAGTCTTCCAGGACCTAGAGCCAAGATGGGGCCCCGAGGCTAAGGAGAGAGGCAACCCCGCCACTGTGACCCAGCCCAGGAGGAGGTTAGGAAGGGGGAGGTGAGGAGGGTTTAGTAAGGGTGGGATGGGACTCACTCGTGGAGGATTGTGTGTGTGTGTGTGTGTGTGTGTGTGTGTGTGTGTGTGTGTGTGTGGGTGTGTGGGTGTGTGTGTGTGTTTCTTTTTGTTTTGTATTCATTATCTCTCTCTCTCTCTCTCTCTCTCTCTCTCTCTCTCTCTCTCTCTCTCTCTCTCTCTCTCTCTCTCTCTCTCTCTCTCTCTCTCTCTCTCTCTCTCTCTCTCTCTCTCTCTCTCTCTCTCTCTCTCTCTCTCTTACACACACGATCAGCATCTTGATCACGTGTCCGAGCAGTCAGCAGCAGGCGGCAGCAGCAGGTGAGGCAGCAGTGAGCAGTGGATCCAGCAGGCAGCAGCAGCAGCAGCAGCAGCATCAGTACGCCGCCTTGTGTATGGGTGTGTTTACCTGTGTGTGCCGCTGTGTCCGGGTTAGCGGGGTCGGGCGCCTCCGTTGCTGCAGGTTCCAGAGCCCCGGGTATTGATCAGGGCGTCACTATGAGCTATGCTTCAGTCCACACTCCCCTGCAGGCTCCAGAGTCACGATGCTCCTCCTAAGGACATCATGTCGCCCCGAGCCTCCACTGCTGCTAAACGCCCTCCCTCACACCCCTTGAGACCAACGCCCGTGTCTGCCGCCAACATGACTCCCAAGAAGTGCCTTGGGCGTCTCCCTTCGTTTATTAATGACTGCTATAATTTTGCTGGCGGCGGGTAAAGGTAGCATCTCTCCGGCGGCGGCCTGGAGCGCGGCTTAAAGGTGATGGCGCCTTCCAGCCACGCCTTCCAGCGTTGCCTGTCTTCAGGGGCCGGGGACCCCGCCCGCCGGGCCTGGCCCGCGCCGGCCCGCCCCTCATCCTCACCCTCGCCGCCCACCGACCCCTCTCCTTCTCCCCTTCTCCCCTCCGCCGCGTCGCCATCACCTTTACAGCAGGCATTTTGCGGCCTGGTTTGGCCTGGCCGCGTCCAGCTGGTCCGACTAACTCTTTGACAGACGTGATCATTTTTACCGCCAAGAACACTTTATTACCATCCCGCAGCCACCCGCGCGTGTCTGTCTGTCGCTTTAATACACACCAATATTTATGAAGCATCGTTCGAGCCGAGCCTGACGCTGGGCCAAAGAGAAGGATCAAAGACGTTGCTAATTGGATAAACCCGTCGTCTTTCACGGCCATTCACCCGCGGCTGATGGAGGCTTTTTCGCGTTCTGGCGCCAGGAAGCGATGTAGATTGGCGCACCGCACCGCCGGCAGCGGCTCCCCCGCCCCCACCGTCCCACACCGCCCACACCCCCGCCCTCCCAGGCCGACACTCCCTGCATGAATGGCGTAATTTAAAAGTGTTTAAAGAGTAGAATGCCGTATATCTTTAACACAGAATGGTGACGAGGCAGTGTGTCTCCTCGGTGCTTCTTTAAAGCTGCTCCACTGAGCGTGTGTCTGCATCTTGGTGACCTGACTCACCCTGGCTGTGACGCACCTAACACTACGAGTCACAGTGGCCTCACCCTGCTGCTGGTGGCCACGTCACGGTGACTCAGGCATACACCCGTCACCAGGGAGTCACGGGGCGATGCCATGATTCACACTCGTTAAGGCAAGAACACATCCCAGGGAAGGAGGAAGGGATGAAGGAGATGCACACACCAGGACAGATGAGGTGAGTGTTGGTGTGTTCTGAGTGCGGGATAAACACACGCCTCTACCACCTCACACACACACATACACACACACACACACAGGCTGCTAATCCCACAAAGGAAGAAACAACGAAGGTATACAACACTACAACCACCACCACCACCACTGCAGAAGCTCCTCCATACCACGACTTACAAACCACCACAAGAAAAGCTGCTCCGGCGGCGGCTGTTTGTGCAGAGTCCCGAGAACAACAGCACAAGACTTGGGATTAGAGAGAGCGTCGCCTCAAGCCTCTCTCAGATGTCATTGAATTTCAACAACAGATCTTGTTTAGTTTGCATATCATTACGTCCGCATTCAACCCTTGATTTTTTCCTTGCTCCTTACGCTCCACCTGTTCCGGTGTGTTTATCTTTACGGCGTGTTCCCGCGCCTACCCCCAGGTGGAGTCTGGCCGGGAGGCATTCCACTTGATGCTACCTTACCTGGCCCGCTGTACCTACCACCTTAATGCACCACTATAACCACCACCACAGCCACCACCACGGCTACCACACTACCACCACCACAACCACCACCACGGCTACCACACTACCACCACCACAACCACCACTACCACACTATCACTACCATTACCACTACTACCACGCACTCTTCACCACATTACTACTACTACTACTACTACTACTACTACTACTACTACTACTACTATTTCACATATATATTTTTTTCTCAAATATACTAACTCAGAAAATACAACATAAAGATTATTTCCTCTTTTTTCAATCGAATTTTCAGTACTCAGTATTCATTTTATCCTCGATGAGATGGCGATGATAAAGCAACATTTCTGAAACGCCACAAAAATTCCTTCCGTCACTTTTAATGTTTCGTTTGTTAGCGTTCAAACACATTCCCTTTAACCTGTCTATCACTGCGTCACATTTCTGTCCATTAAGCGTCACATTACACCGGAACAAGTACAGAACACATATCAGAAGTTACAGATAAACACAATAAATACTTTAAACTCACAACAAAATAAATTAATAAATAAATAAAATAAACAAAATCAAATACAGTTCCACACACACATCACGTCTTTATCAAACCAACTCAGTCATTTTTTTGTCTTCATCCCACGTAGTCAATAGATAATATTAAGGTTTTAGAGTCATTTCAAGTACTCTTTCCCTCACCCGACGACGAGGGGACGTGCTGAGGGGACCTGCTCGGCTCACCCCCCTCCTCCTCCCCTCCCCTCCCCTTCTTCCACTCCCTCCCTCCCCTCGGCCGACAGATGCTGACCCGAGGGCGGCGTTGTGACAAAAGCACTTCAGATGATATCACTCGAAAGGGCGTTACTGTATCAGCCGATCGAGGAGGAGGAGGAGGAGGAGGAGGAGGAGGAGGAGGAGGAGGAGAGGGAGGAATAGAGAGAGGAAGGAAGGAAGGAATGGAGAGAGGGAGGAAAGATAGGGATGAAATATGTTGTTGGATTATTCAAGAGAGAGAGAGAGAGAGAGAGAGAGAGAGAGAGAGAGAGAGAGAGAGAGAGAGAGAGAGAGAGAGAGAGAGAGAGAGAGAGAGAGAGAGAGAGAAGAGAGAGAGAGAGAGAGAGAGAGAGATAATAAAATCAAGAATAAAATAGTTATATAATTGTTGTTTTTGTTCTATCTTGACATTTCTGTTCATCTGTTTTACCTTTTTTTTCATTCTATTACAATGACGGATTTTATACAATTACTGAAACTCATGATTATATTATATTTTTATTATTCATTTCCTTCCTTCTTCAATTATTTTTATTTATTTATATTTCATCTTTATTTCTTTAACATTCTTTTTTTTTTTTATTATTTCATTACATGTATCTATTTTTTTTTTCTTTTCTTTTTTTTTTTTCTTTGATCTGTCTGTTCTTTGTTCGTCTTTTTTTTATTTCCTGAAGTATATATATTATTTGAACACGTTTAATACATGTTATATACTCACTCAGTACAGTAAAGCTTCAAGGAAAGATAATAATTTTTTCTTCTCTTTTTACGAAATGGAATGAAACGACACAAAACAACATACTTTTTTTTTTTTTTTTTTTTTTTTTTTTTTTTTTTTTTTTTTCCTCGTTGTCGTTTATTTGAAGTTTGTATATTTTATTTTATTTCCAAACCAAAACGTTATTCTTCTTCCTCTTCTTTTAACAATTAGTAGAAGCAGTGTGGACAGGATTCAAACGTATGTTGTTATTATTATTATTATTATCATTATTATTTTATTTTTTTTTTTTTTTTTTTTTTATTATTATTATTATTTTAACCTAATGATGAAGAGAGAAAGACAATTAATAAGAAAAAATTATTATGGATGAAGAGGAAGAGGAAGAAGATGGTGATAATAATAATAATAATAATAATAATAATAATAATAATAATAATAATGAAAGTTTGATAGTGTTGCAAAGTTACCTTTCAAAAATTCGTATGCAAAATAAATATATATAAAAAGATACAATATTTAGTAATACATAAAAGTGTGAGAGGAGTTTTGAATTACATTATAAAGTTTAACAAACTAACAAAAAAATATTGCGTTCAAGATCATGTAGAAAATAAATAAATTAATAAATAAATAAATAAAATCATGTCATTCCACAAAGTACAGGAAACCACTAAATGAAAAATAACATTACGTAATAATAATAATAATAATAATTCTACATCAAAAACAATTACATTTAAAACCACACACACACACACACACACACACACACACACACACACACACACACACACACACACACACACACACACACACACACACACACACACACACACACACACACACCTTGCCTGACTCCCGTGAAATTAGTGATAAGCCTTCTTCTTGCTTTCCGAAGATAATCTGTATCATTCTGAACATCCACGTAAAAATCTTGAACCCTCGGGAGAGAGAGAGAGAGAGAGAGAGAGAGAGAGAGAGAGAGAGAGAGAGAGAGAGAGAGAGAGAGAGAGAGAGAGAGAGGAGAGAGAGAGAGAGAGGGAGAGAGAGAGGGAGACAGGGAAGGGGTGCGGCGTGCGTGCGTGCGTCGGCGTGTGCGGTGAAACAACGAGCCCATCACGACTTGAAC
>JAXIVD010010699.1:10000-12824 GCA_036785275.1 Cancer borealis
TAAAAAAAACCATATATCTTCAGGTCCTTACTAAGATGTTTGTTTGTCCTGATTTAATTTGCTAGGATGAGGGAAAGGATAGTACAGCGGAAGGTTTCTCTCCACCCAACCATACATCCATTCCTTCATTTATTCTTTGTGATCTGATTAAATTGCAACGATGATGGTGCGCTAAACGTTTGGGCATGCAACACACACACACACACACACACACACACACACACACACACACACACACACACACACACACACACACACACACACACACACACACACACACACACACACACACACACACACACACACACACACACACACACACACACACACACACACACACACACACACACACACACGCACACACACACACACACACACACACACACACACACACACACACACACACACACCTGTCTGTCCACGACCAGTAAGATGAAATTCCTGGAAGCTTCTTTTGAAGGAGCATTTCATGAATGCTATTTCCAACTTCTCACCACAAACACACAGAGAGAGAGAGAGAGAGAGAGAGAGAGAGAGAGAGAGAGAGAGAGAGAGAGAGAGAGAGAGAGAGAGAGAGAGAGAGAGAGAGAGAGAGAGAGAGAGAGAGATTCATCGTACCATCTCTTCGTGGCTGTCTTTGAGATCTGTCGGAGGTGAATTGTTGACTTCACTGACGACACTTTAAACGAAGGATAGGGTCGGAGGATAGGGATGCAGGGTGAAGGGTGACCGGAGCGGGATGAGGAGGGGCTAGCTAAGGTGGGGGCGATGAGGGGTGAGGTGTCGAAGCTTGGTAGGGGAATGTAAAGGGAAGGAAAGATACAGCACATTCGCTGTTGATGTGTGGGAGTGAGTGTGAGTATTAGATGTGATGTGTTGGGTGTGTGTGAGTCTCGGTTTAGTTCAATTTCAGTTATTGAGTTAAGGAGGAGGAGGAGGGAGAGGAGAGAGGGAGAAGGGTAGAGCGAGGAGAAGGAGGAGGAAGAGGAGAAGGAGTATTTATAAAGAGAAAGAGGACGAAATTAAGACTGGGCACACATAATTATCATAAGTGCAAGAGACTAAGTTTATGAATGTTTGATTAGATGTTTGTGTGTGTTTTTGGTGCATCAAAACTTGTGTTGTACCGGCCGGCATGTGGAGGAGAGCTGATCAGACAGAGCAGCATCAGTGATAGAACGTCTCCACTCCTCTGCCTCTTACTCCTCTCCACTCTACTCCACTCCACTCCACTCCCTCCTACTCCATCCTGAGAACCCGCCAGAAAAAAATATTATATGTTTGCTGAAAAGGGAAACATCTTTTATATAAACACAAGACCCAGGAGGAGGAGGAAAAATAAAACTGCCTTGCTACATTATATTATTATCCTCCTCCATCTTTGTAAGGGGAGATGAGTGTGAGTGGGTAGGGATGGAGAGGAGGAAAACAAAGAAGGGATGGAGGAACAGAAGTGGAAAGACGATTTGGATTAGGAAGAAGGAGATTAGGAAGTAGTAGTAGAAGAGGAGAAAGTTATTGGATTTAGAAATAACGGAAATGAAGTTTGCATTCCACGGAAGAATCGTGTTAAGTAAAGAAAGAAAAAGAGGTATTTAAGTCCATTGATTGTCTTCTGCCGCTAATGGTTTATGAAGGAATTATGGAGGAGGAGGAGGAGGAGGATTTTAAGAGGATTTTTATATTTTAAAGTATCCTCTTACTCTTTTCTTTTCCTCTCTCTATCTCTTTCTTTCTTTCTTTCTTTTTGATAACTTGTGTTACTTCATTATTGCTTTACTTAACGTTTTTCATTCATTTGCCTTGGTTGCATTATTTATTTTGTCCCTTTGTCTCTTCTTTTATCTATTTAATTTTTTTCTCCTTTACTTTTCTTTCCTCCTTGTCCCTCCCTGGGTGTGTGTGTGTGTGTGTGTGTGTGTGTGTGTGTGTGTGTGTGTGTGTGTGTGTGTGTGTGTGTGTGTGTGTGTGTTTCCATCCCGCCGCTAGTGACGTCACACCATCAGGTTATGGAACTCTTGAAGAACGACTTGGTTTATCATTTCTATTACCAGGATATATGTTTCCGTCTTTCCTTCTTCCTTCCTCTCGACCTCTTCCTCCCACTTCCTTTACTTACACTTCTCCTATTCCTCTCTCTTTCATATACCATTGTTGTGTCTTTTCTTTCCCTTTCTCAATTTTTTTCTTCTCTATCCCTCCTCCTTGTTTTGTTCTATCCCTCCTTCCCTTCCTTCTTTTTTTTCTCGTCTTCATTTTCTTACTTCCTTACTTCTTCCTGTTTTATTTTTGTTTCTTCACCCCCTTCCTTCCCTTTGTTTCTTCCTTCCATTTCCTTTCTCGTTTATCTCAAGTCCTTTCAAGTTCCACACTCGTTCCTCTTTCTACAACCTTCCATTCTCTCATAACTTTCCATCGCCTTTCTTACGTTCTTCATGTATTGCCGTTTTTACCTTCTTCCCCTCCTTTACCAATATTTCTCCACGTCTCTCTTTATATCCTCCCCTCCTACTCTTCATTTCCCCTGCCGCCTCCTTCCCACTCTCTCTCTTCTCTCTTCGTTCCCCTCTCCGTCAGTCTCTCTTTTTCTCTCTCACCACCTTCCTCCGTCGACTAAATTTCATCTCCTACACCATCAGCAGCAGCGTTACGCCAACTGGTTTCTATTAACATACCGTTGCCAGGAAGCATCACGAGAAATAGTCTTTTTTTTTTTCCTCCTCCACCATTCAGCCAACGCTTGTACATTCATCCTTTGTTGGTGAGAGGCTGAAAGAGGGAGTGAGACGAGAGGATGGAAAACCAACCCACTAACCCAACCCAC
>JAXIVD010010700.1:2500-5000 GCA_036785275.1 Cancer borealis
TAATGATAATAATAGTAATAATGATAATAAAGTTTCCTTGTAATTTTCTTCCTCTTCAAGTTATATTCATTTATTTATTTATTTATTTATTTTTTTTACTAGGAAGGAAATGTTTGATGCCACGAAATCCAGTTAGGAAAAAAAAGATTGCGTGTATCACAGTTTTTTCCTTTCCGGTAGATAAAAAAAAAAATGAAAGAGAACGAAAGAGAGGGGAAAAAAATAAAAGCCACAGTTTAGTGGTCACATTTTTCCTTTTTTTCTTATTTTTGGTAACTGTCGCTCGTGAAAAATCCTGTAAAGTATTATTTTTTTCATTTTTTTCATTTACGGGAAGGACTAAAGGGGAGGCGGGGGAGGGAAGTTAGTGTTACATGTTTATATTTTTATTCTATTCTCTATTCTATCATTAAAAAAATAGAAAAATAAAATAAAAACCGTAAAAAAATACATAAGATATTTCACTTTTTCGTTATTTATTTACTTTATTTCCATTCTATCTTTTCATTTATCACCAAAAAACACAAAAATAATAACCACTTTAACATTTATCTCCCTCAACACCTATCTTAATTTTCACATAAGCTCTAAAACAAATGAATAAATAACTAAAACAAAAATCACAATAATAATAATCCTTACCTTTGTCTCCCCTGCACACCTGTCTTGGTCTTCCCTCGTCCTTACCTGGGCAGTCTAACAAGCTACGTTCCCGCACTGTGCCCAAGACTACCAACCCAGACTTTAACGAGACTCTAACCTACTACGGGCTGTCAGACCAGGACATGGCGAGGAAGACGTTACGACTCACTATAGGTGTAGTAGTAAGTAGGAGTAGTAGTAGTAGTAGTAGTAGTAGTAGTGGTTCTTGTTGTAGTAGTAGTAGTATTGGTTTTATATATAACAAAAGATATATATTAATGTTTTTCCTTCTGCCTTCCTGCTTCCCTTTCCTTTTCTTCCTTTTCCTTTCCTTCTATCCCTTCTTTTTCTTTCATTCTTTCTTTCTTTCTGCTTTTACTTTTTTCCATTTATCATCTTTTCGTCATTATCCTTCTGTGTGCTTCATCTTTTTGTATTTTACCTTCTTCCTTTCTTCGTATCTTCCTTATTCTATTCATCTCCCTTCTTATTTTTCACATTCTATTCTCTCTCTTTCTCTCTCTTCCTCTCTTCCTCTCTCTCTTTCTCTTCCTCCACATACAGACGAGGATCGCTTCGGGTGTGACTTCCTGGGTGAGGCACGAGTCGCCCTCAGACAAGTATCACCCCACGAGACCAAACGCATCAAGGTCAACCTCGAAAGAAGAATTAATGTGAGTCTTCCTGCTCTATATTTTTTTTATACTAACATATATTTTTTTTGGTAGTATGTGGAAACTGAGTGAGAATGAGTTACTTTTCCTTATTTTTTTTTTTATAATTGTTACTTTTCCTTATTTTATTTTATTTTTTATAATTGTGTTAACGAAGTAGTTTAGTTTAGTTTAGTTTAGTTTACAGTAAGACTTTAACACGGAAACTCATTTATATATATATATATATATATATATATATATATATATATATATATATATATATATATATATATATATATATATATATTTGTTTATTTATTTGTGTGGAAGAATTTTTTTTACTCTGCTCCACTCGTCTAAAATTGCCTGAGTCTTGTTAGAAACTTTCACTTTCAAGCAGTAAACGGAAAGAAAATTGTCAAAAAAGACTTTGAACTTTTAAAATCGGAGTTACGTTTCTTGAATAATTGTAACTGTTTTTTGTGTAGCAGTTATAGGGTTCTGAGGGGGAAAAAAAGTATATAGAATGGAGACGAGAAACGATGAAACACACACACACACACACACACACACACACACACACACACACACACACACACACACACACACACACACACACACACACACACACACACACACACACACACACACACACACACACACACACACCTAACACCTCAAACTAAACCCATGAATAAGATAAACAAAATTACAACTGACACAGACTTGAAAATACTTCCCTAACTTATCCCAGAAGCTAATCCACACCCTTCCTCCTCCTCCTCCTCCTCCTCCTCCTCCTCCTCCTCCTCCTCCTCCTCCTCGAATCAGCTGGCGGAGGACGAAGTGAAGGGCGAGGCAGAGAAAGGCAAGCTACTCCTTAGCCTCAAGTACTCAACCCAACGCAGTGCTCTGATCGTGGGTGTTGTCCGCTGTGCTCACCTCCCTTCCATGGACTCCAACGGCTTTTCAGACCCCTACGTGAAAGTGTGAGTGTGTGTGTGTGTGTGTGTGTGTGTGTGTGTGTGTGTGTGTGTGTGTGTGTGTGTGTGTGTGTGTGTGTGTGTGTGTGTGTGTGTGTGGAGAGAATGTATGGTATGTGCTTAATGATTACGTGTGTACAATACTTATAATGATGATAAAATGCAAGTAGTAGTAGTAGTAGTAGTAGTAGTAGTAGTAGTAGTAGTAGTAGTAAAAAC
>JAXIVD010010701.1:0-5000 GCA_036785275.1 Cancer borealis
TATATATATATAATTTTATATATATATATATATATATATATATATATATATATATATATATATATATATATATATTTATATATATATATATATATATATATATATATATATATATATATATATATATATATACAGAGACAGAAACAGAAAGCCAAACAAACAGACAAACAAACAGACAGACAGACAGACAGATAGATAGGAAGAGAGAGGTAAAGGGAAAAAGAGTCAGAGGGAAAGAAAGAGCAAGATGAAAAAATGAAAGAGAGAAAGGGAAGCGAAGACTTACAAGACTTACAAGGAAAAAAAGGAAGGAAAAAGACAAAGGAGCAAGACTGAAAAGAAAGAAAGAGAGAAAGAAATATACTGAAGAAAAGGAAAATTACCGTCAACAATCATCTGGCACAAGTAATTGAGTGGTTAACCTCTGAACAGGAAATCATAAATCATGCAATGTTTGAGGAAAATATATTTGAAATACTTATGTTTTATCAAAATTTTTTCCATCAAACACGCATTCTTTTTAGTTTTCAGATATATATATATATATATATATATATATATATATATATATATATATATATATATATATATATAGAGAGAGAGAGAGAGAGAGAGAGAGAGAGAGAGATAGATAGATAGATAGATAGATAGATAGATAGATAGATAGATAGATAGATAGATAGATAGATAGATAGATAGATAAATAGATAGATAGATAGATAGATAGATAGATAGATAAATAGTGATATAGAGATAGATAGATACATAAATAGATAGAAAAATATTGAGATAAATAGATAGATAGACAGATACATTGATAGATCGTAATGACTATTATAACAATGGAATATTTTTGTCATTGTATACAAGCAGACAAGAAAAAAAAATCACAATAGTTCTACATATTTATAAATTCCTTATCAACACCGTAAACTTTAAAAAAATATATAGCTATCGAGACTAATGAAAATAATAGATATGTTACATGAATAGCATCCATGAAAGGTGAGATCAGAACACATAGAAAGAGAGAAGCAGGAATGAGAGCATGACAACCATAAGTAACATAACGATATAAAAATAAATACAGGATGTGAAGTTTACCTTGAAGAAGAAGATGAAATTAAGCGAAAAGGTAACTTATACAAGGAAAACATAAATAGATCATAATATAGTTATTGAATTTCTCTTTGTGAGTGAAATACTAATTGCTTCAAGCTGGTTATATCTTAATGAGGCACAGTAAAGCATTTAAAGTCAACCTCTTAATTGTATTGTGAGTTTTTATATAATAAAGCAACGTGCATGTATAAGATAATTGTAGGTTTATCGCAAAAATAGATTCCTTGCCTTGCCTTTCTTGAGTTATTTATAGAACGCGTTGTTATTTTCAAAGATACTGAGAGAGAGAAAGAGAGAGAGAGAGAGACCAAAAGAGAGAGGAGAGCCTTCCAGTGAAACGGGGTAAGTTAATAGTCGTATTTATCTTAGAGTGAAGGCTTTATCCAGCAGTGGAAGGGTGTGTGGAGTGTTTTGGGAACCGCGTCATGACCGGGAATCACTCTCATTCCTCCTGAAGGGCTCATGCCGGCCTGGGAATGATGTTCTTGGCGGCGAACGATTGTGTGAGTATGTGTGTGTGTACATGTGTGTGTGTGTGTGTGTGTGTGTGTGTGTGTGTGTGTGTGTGTGTGTGTGTGTGTGTGTGTGTGTGTGTGTGTGTGTGTGTGTGTATGATTGTATATGTGGTTCCCTATCAAGAATTTAACCTCTTTCTCTCTTTTTTTTTTCTCTCTCTCTCAGTTTGGCAAGCATGTGGGTCAATAATTCCAGGAAAAACGAAAGGTAAATTTAAATGATTCCAGCGGCAGTGGAGGAGAACAAGACCCACACCCACACCTCTGCTTCTCAGCCTCACATGAACACGACCAAACATCACCTTAGTCTGTACATGGACACTTTAATGCCAACACATAGTCATAAATATTTCATACCAACCAATGTATCAAGTTTTTACTGAATATTTTACTGACTGATATTTCCAGTTTTAAGAAATTAGACAACTAGGCTTTTTTTTTTTTTATTATTATTTTGTACTTGAAATCGAAAAACGTGGATAATATTTTGCTTGAATATCATGAAGTTCTCTTGTCACATTTCTCTTTTCAATTGGAGAAGCGATATCTTTCTATTTATATTTCTTTACATAAAAGTCACTCAAGTGCTACAAAATTAGCTTAAGAAAATTAACTAAATACTGAACCCTAATAATAATAATAAAAACTGGGTGATATTTTTTTATGTTTAGAAAAATTATGATCGTTTTAAGTTCAATTTAACACAACCGTGAAAGCTGCCCGTCACTCCCTGGCCACGCCCTCCAACTTGACGCGATAATGTGAGACCTTAGGAAGATAATTACCTTAAGAACACACACACACACACACACACACACACACACACACACACACACACACACACACACACACACACACACACACACACACACACACACACACAGTAAGGATTTAGTATCAATGCGTATGTTGCATGGGAAATATTTATGCAGTTTATGTACCAGATGTGAATCTTGCATAGCTGGAGATAGTTCTTTTTACTTAACTAAAGGTTAGGATATTATTTTGCTTTGATATAATACTGAATTTCCTTAAAATGTTCTTTAATACAAGGCTGGTATTTATTTTATTTTATTACAAAGGTAGAAATTTAAAGGTGTATATAAGTTGTCTTTTTTTCATATGAGGAATAAAGGAATAAACTTTTTTGGGGGGAGAACCGATAATTTTTCCTCCTTAAACCACATACGACTATGAAAATCTGAAGAAAAAAAAACTGACGACTGAAAACTCAATAAAAAAAAAGCGTAACCATTTTTCCTCATTAGATAAAACTTTTGTCTTTGAGAGCTATTTTGCATTCAGATGTAATAGTTTCTACTTAACTTTCACCCAACATCGTCAAATCCCTATCCTGTTCATATTAATGTTTTGTGTACTTCCAGTTTCAACTTTTACAGTATCATTATAGTAGTAATAGTAGTCGTAGTGTTAGTAGTAGTAGTAGTAGTAGTAGTAGTAGTAGTAGTAGTAGTAGTAGTAGTAGTAGTAGTAGTACTAGTAGTAGTAGTAGTAGTAGTAGTAGTAGTAGTAGTAGTAGTAGTAGTAATAGCAGAAGTACAAGTAGTAGCAGAAGTAAAAACGAAAACAAGTAATAATGTGTGTTACTATAACATTTCCCTTTAGGAGGCTTTCCTTTCTTCTAGCGGCGGGCGAGGTGTGCAGAGCGGGGCTGGCCAGGGCGGAGCGGGCGGGTAGGGGCGGGTACGGGCGGGGCGAGGCGGGCTGGTAAGGGGACGGATGGGAGAGAGGGAGTGGGAGCAGCGGGGCTTATTTAGCCGTGAACGGGACACGCAGGGCAGCGGTGTCCAGCCTCCCTGACTAATGTGCCGCATGAGGCAGGCCTGTTTTATTAAAGACATTTCCATGTGTTTCCATCGCCACCGCCACCACCACCACCACCACCACCACCAACCACCACCACCACCACCACCACCACCACCACCACCACCACCACCACCATCACCACCACCACCACCACCACCACTGACATTATTTTATTCACGTTGATATGGACGTATCTTCGACTTCTTTGGCACATTTGTCTTTTTTCTCTACCTATCTCGTTATTTACATTAGTTTCTTTCTGATCATTATAATTATCTAACTCATTTGGTCACCTTGTTCTTATCATAACGGAATAATTGTTGAGTTTTATCTTTTACTTGTTATCTACCGAAAATTTATTGAGTCTTTTATAAAAAAATGAAAGAAATGAACAAAAACATTTTCAACATTTTCTTATTCTTTCTACTTCATACATTCACCACTCATTCTTCCTTTTTATCATCACCACTACCTCCTCCTCCTCCTCCTTCCCCTCCTCCTACTCTTTCTCCTCCTCCTCCTCCTCCTCTTCATCCTCCCCTCCTAATCCTCTTCCACCCTCTCTTCCCGACACTTTTAATTTTCCGCCCAACACCATTCCTATATTCCCTCCTATTTCTTCTCAGTCCTGGCATCTTGTCCTCTTATTTTCATGATGTATTTCCTTTTTCCTCGCCTCCATCAGCGGGGCTCTTCTCTCTCCACAGCTCCCCTATTCTCCTTCTTCCTCCTTTTTCCTTCTTTTCCAGTCCTCTGCTGTCTTCTTACACCTCCTCCTCCTCCTACTCTCCTTCCTCCTACTATTACTTCTACTACTACTACTCCTCCTATCTCACCCCGGTCTTCCTCTCCCTACCCTCCCAGGCAACGCTCTCACGCACCCACCAACACAATTACTTTATGGGCCTCGGAGTCCCTGCTGGAACTATCGCTGGCGTGATTTGCGTCAGGGTGGCCATAAAGTGATATGAGTTTCAGGCTGTCTCGTCACGCATAACCAACGTGCTGCTGCCTGGCTGGCTGGCTAGATGGCTGGCTTGGATGGATGGCTTGCTTGACTGGATGCACGCTGCTGTTGTCTCTGTCGTTCAGTCTGTGTTTATGTCTGTTTGTTTGGCTGTGTTTCTGTCTATCCATTTGTGTACTTGTTTGTGTGCCTCGTTGGTAAGTTGTATATCTGGGGGTTTTTTCTCTTTCTATCTATTTATCTATCTATCTGTCACACACGCACGCACGCACACAGACAATTCGTTTGTAGGACATCAGCTTTACATATAAAGTTTATGATGAATTGAGTTCCTTATATAAGGCGGGAAGGAGCGTGATTACTCCGCCAAGTTAGTGTAAGCAGCCAACAGTCATAAATGCGTTAATAACCTCTACTTCCCTTCTTTTTCATGATCTCACCACTACAAGTCTATTGGGTGACGCACTATTCACTATCTTACGAAGCATTACATTATCGTGCAAGAATCTTCGAAAATCTTGAAGTTTATATTCCCCGCACGTCCCATCTGACCCGATGTGTCCTCACTG
>JAXIVD010010702.1:0-12820 GCA_036785275.1 Cancer borealis
GAAATAACATTCCTTATTGCTTTTATAGTTTAATGAGAAACGTTACTGCACTTGGATGGTTGAGGTGCAGCACCACACTACCCACCCTCTGTTCAACCTCGCGACACGAGAGCGCCTCAACCAAGGAACAACTGAAGTAGGCCGGCGGCAAACGGCTTACACTGCCGTCTGCTTATACGCGACCTCAGGACGGGTGAAGGCGGCCCACCGTTATGTTGTGGAGTGTGCAGTGGGATGGCCGCTTACTGAAGTGCCATGATGCTTTCTTAAACTAGTTCCTCCATTCACGTTCACTACTGTGGCTCGCCCTTTGTTCGTCCTTGTACTCTTTCTTGAAGGTACCGGAGGAGGTATTTTGGTGTCGCCGAAGGGTGAGCACGAAGGGAGGCTCTTGGCTTGTGTGGAAGAGGACGAGGAGGAGGATGGCGGCGGTGAGGAGGTGGAGGTGGAGGCTGTGTTGGCGGTAGGAGACGAGGCCGTATTGGTGGTGGGGGAGGAGACTGTATTGGAGGTGGTGGAGGAGACTGTGTTTGGGGTGGAGGAGGATACCGTGTTAGTGTTGGAGGAGGAGGAAAGCTGCTTGAGGGTTGAAGGAGGAGAGTTCTCAAGGTTTCCAAAATCATACGAAGAGAAGGCATCGGGGTCCTTAGTGGGCATGACGGGGTTGTTGGCGGGTTTGTTGGCGGGCTGCGAGGACGACTGTGCGGCAGGCTTGGGCTTGGGCGGGGACTCAGGTGAAGGAGGGAAGACCGGTGAAGGAGGGACGATGGCTGAATGGGAGTCGGCGTCGTGCATGGAGATGTTAACGTCACCTGGCCCGTCATTGTCATCGTCTTCGTCGTTGCCTTGAGCCACCTGAAGAACAGATAAAAGGGGTTATATAAGGTGGTGAGAGACACGCTTCCCTGGGCCTGAAGAGGATGTAAAGAGGAGTGAAAAGGAACATACAGAGACACGTTTTTGGTTACATTGGAATGGAGATGAGTAAGAATATGGAAAATAAGGTAAAAATATGGAAAGGTATGCTAGATAATTATATTGTATCCTTAATCTTTTCCTCTTTAAAATTCTAATTGATAATATACTCTCACATGATGTACTATGCCCCTCTTTTATTACTATTATTCTCTCTTTTTTTTTTTTTTTTTCTCTCTTTCTCTCTCTCTCTCTCTCTCTCTCTCTCTCTCTCTCTCTCTCTCTCTCTCTCTCTCTCTCTCTCTCTCTCTCTCTCTCTCTCTCTCTCTTTCTCTTTCTCTCACATACTCACCTTCATCATGGTGTCGGAGTCTGCCAGCGCCTGCTTGGCCAGATAACGTTCCCTCTTAATCTTGATCTCCAGACTCTGAGGAATGTCCGGCACCACGATGTCAATGAGGCGACACACCCCGAATACCACATGCTGGGGGGAGGCAGGGGGGTCAGGTCGACACACACACACACACACACACACACACACACACACACACACACACACACACACACACACACACACACACACATATATATATATATATATATATATATATATATATATATATATATATATATATATATATATATAACACAAATAAATAACTCCTTCTTTGTCTTTTGTTTTGTGTAACCTGAGTAAATGTGACTGAGTGTGCATTTTCCTTACTCCACACCCTGATTCTCTTGCTCACACCTTGATCCTCTTGCCCACACCCTGATCCTCTTGCCTACACCCTGATCCTCTTGCCTACACCCTGATCCTCTTCCCCACACCCTGTTCCTCTTGTCCACACCCTGGCAATTGACCTCAACGCTCCTCAACACCCTTCCTCACCTCAAATATGATAACGAAGGCGAGTCTGATAGCAAGGAGGCGCCAGAAGAAGAGTGTGTGATTCCCCTCGTCATCACGATAACCTCGGTACCTGCAGGGGAGACGAAGGGAACGTTAGTTGAGGATGTAGAGTCAGTTTATCAGTCTATATGTATACGTATTGAAAAACCGGCCAAGTGCAATAAATAAACGTAATAAAAAAAGTCCACTTGTATTGCAGGCGTCTTGATACTCCTCTCTTAAATGAGTTCAAGTCGTATATAGGAAGGTGGCAGTATAGATTCAGGTAAAGAGTTTTAGAGTTTATCAGTAGAGAGGAAGAACGAGTGTAAAGAGTTCTAGAGTTTATCAGTAGAGAGGAAGAACGAGTGAAGGTAACTGTTTGTCTCTCCTTCTCTCACCTGCACCGTTGGCTTAGTGTGTTGTTCGGGGCGACGGCCAGCGAGAAGTTGACGTAGCCTGTTAGTGACCAATCGTAATCATACTTGTAGAGGAGACGAGGCAGGAAGTCTGAGGTAAAGGCGATGAGGAAAGCCTGAAAGAGATGAGGTTTGAGTGTATTACTTTTATTTCATCTCCCGTTCATCTACTCTCTTTTTTTTCTCTTGTGTTATGTTATCTTTCCTCTCTTTTTTTTATATTATATTTCCTTTCCTATCACTGCAGTTTTGTCTATCTTTCTTTCTTTCTTTCTTTTTCTCTCTCTCATTCATTATCTTTTTCGTTTTCTTCTCTTTCAATCAGTATTCCATCCATTATTTCCTTTCCTTGCTTACTCTTTCTCTTATTCTTTCGTCGTATGTTCTTTCCTCTCCTTAGCCTCTTCCCTTTCCATCTTCTTCCCTTTATCTATTCTCCTTTCTTCCTCTTTCTCGTCCATTCTTATTCCAATGTATCGTACATTTTTTCAGCTATCCCTTCTTTCTCTATCTCATATGCTTCCTCCTCCTCCTCCTCCTCCTCCTCCTCCTCCTCCTCCTCCTCCTTTGTAAACTTATGTAACTTGAGTATCTTTGCATCTAAAGTCTTGCACCTCTCGACCTTCTCGTGTGTTCACCACCACCACCACCACCACGGCCTTGCGGATCACGCGCCGGACTCGTGACCGCCAGCTTTTACCCTTCCGGAGAGAGCTTACAGCCCGATCTATGGGTAAGGCTGTAACCTTACATACACACACACACACACACACACACACACACACACACACACACACACACACACACACACACACACACACACACACACACACACACCCACACACACACACACACACACACACACACACACACACACACACACACACACACACACACACACACACACACACACACACACACACACACACACACACACACACACTCACGTTGCTGATCACCGCTAGATGCGCCATAAAGTCGAGGATGGTGAACCAGATGCCAATGTTCTGGGCGCGTTCAGACACTGGTCGCCGCGTCTCACACACGAACTTCTGAGCGTCGAGGCGGATTTCTACCCAATTGTTGAGGAGGGCGAAGAGCGGCGCGAGGGGAAAGGCCGCTACGAAGATGGTCAGGAAACCGAATTGAAGCACTGGAAGGAAGAGAAAAAGGAAAGTGAGGATGTAAGTATTGTTTTGTATATATATAGGAGGAGGAGGAGGAGGAGGAGGAGGAGGAGGAGGAGGAGGAGGAGGAGGAGGAGGAGGAGGAGGAGGAGGAGAAGGAGGAGGAGAAGGAGGAGGAACACATAGGACACATAGGAAGAACAAACAGCAACAGGCCTACTGGCCCTTACGAGGCTGTTTGTGATAAACTAGACTACACTATCTAATCTGGGATGAAGGATACAGGATAGTAAGGGTGAGGGATTCTCCCACCAGCCACGACTGGCAGGAGAGGAAGGCCAACCATGCAATATAAGTAAAAATAAATAAATAAATGCGTGGAATTAGATTAGTCTAGCCTATTACTACTGTCACTAACACTACTACCTGGCAAGCGATGTCAGGCCCCTAGCGACGTCCTTCCGAATCGAGATTTTGTAATTACTGTACATTAGAAGGAACTTGCTCAAAGTTTACTATGTTGACGAATAATGTTTTAGTTGCGGATTGGCTTCTAAGTATTTGTCCAGTCTATTTTTGAATGTATTAATTGTTTTACTGTCGACGACATTGGCGGGCAGGGAGTTCCAAACGTTAACGATCCGATTGAAAAAGAAATGTTTGGCTTCGTTTGATGTGAATCTTTTACCAGTAATCTTAAAAGTATGACGTCTTCTTGTTATATTTGATCGATCAAAAGTAATGTAATCTTCTGCATTGATATTATCAAATCCTTTAATTATCTTGAACATTTCAATTAAATCTCCTCTCATCCTTCGTTTTTCGAGGCTGAATAAGTTTAATTCTTTAAGTCTTTCTTCATAAGGTTTATTTTTCAGCCTTGGAATCATTTTCGTTATTCTACGCTGGACTCTTTCCAGTTTGTCAATGTCCTTTCTGTAATATGGGGACCAGAACTGTACGCAATATTCAAGATGAGGTCGTACTAGTGAATTATGCAGTTTTAATATGACTTTTTCTGATTTATTTTCGAAAGTACGCCCAATAAAGCCGACCAATCTGTTAGCGGTTTTAACTACCTCTGAGCAATGCTGACTGGGTTTTAAATCGCTTGATATTGTGATTCCTAGATCTTTTTCCTTGTTCACTGCAGAAAGTAGTTTTCCATTCATTTGGTACTGAACGTGATCATTATTTCTTCCGATATGTAGTACCTTACATTTATCAACGTTAAATTTCATTTGCCATTTATTGGCCCAAGACGTTAGTCGATCAAGGTCTGATTGTAAGACTTCTCTGTCACTTGTCGAAGTTACTTTACTGGCAATTTTCGTATCGTCAGCGAATTTTGATATTTTGCATGAGATCCCATCATCTATGTCATTAACATATATCAGAAACAAAATAGGGCCAAGTACTGAACCCTGTGGTACGCCACTTTTTACGTTTAACCATTGAGAGGAGACACCGTTTAAGACTACTCTCTGTTTACGTTCAGAGAGCCAGTCCTGAAGCCAATTGTAGATGCTACCAGAGATACCGTGAGTCTTTAGTTTGTTAAGCAATCGTTGATGGGGAACTTTATCAAAGGCCTTTTGAAAATCCAGATATATGATATCTACTGCTCTGCTTTCATCGTACGTGTCAAAAACATTGTAAAAGAAGTCTAATAAGTTAGTTAGACATGAACGTTTATTACGGAAACCATGTTGTGAGGGTTTAATTATATCGTTGTCTTCAAGGAATTTCACCATATTGTCACGAATGATTGTCTCCATTAATTTACATACTACTGACGTCAGACTGATTGGCCTATAATTTCCGGGTTGTGACTTGTCTCCCTTTTTGAAGATTGGGGTTACATTAGCACGTTTCCAATCTGATGGAACTTTACCAATCCTTAAGGATTTATTGAATATGATTGCAAGCGGTTTACTGATCTGATGCTTGACCTCTTTCAAGATTTTCGGGGAAATTTTATCTGGTCCAGGGGTTTTATTAGTTTTCATCTTATCGATTTTTTGTTCAACGTCATTTTCTACGATGAGTAAATCATTTAAGAAGTTTTCGGTTCTTCTAGTCTCGAGTGGTTGAAACGATGAACAATCCTCTTCTGTAAATACGGATGCAAAAAAGTTGTTTAGGATTGTAGCCATTTCATTTTCGTCGTTTGTGTGATTTCCTTGTCTTTTAGTAAGTGGACCGATATTACAGGTAAGGGCTTTTTTACTCTTAACAAAACTATAAAATTCTTTAGGATTAGATTTACATGATTCCGCTATATATTCTTCAAGGTTATTCTTGCTGCGCTTTATTAGTCTCTTAGTTTCGCGACGAACTCTGTCAAACTCAACTTTGTCATCTTGGTTTTTAGTTGATATATACTTATCGTACGCGTGTTTTTTGAGAGAGAGGCTGTTTTTTATCTCATCGTTCCACCATTTTGGTTTATTCTTCCTTGCTGAACGTCTGTAACGATACGGTACACATACTCTAATAGCTTCGTTCAGCTTTGTGGTAAAGGCCTCCCATGACCTATCAATATCTGATTCTGACTCTGACAACAGTTCACTCCAGTCAGTGTCTTCTAGAATTGTCCGCATTCTGGTGAAATTTGCCCTTTGATAATTTGGTACCCTCTCCTTACTGTCATTTACTTTTATTTCCTTCATTTTCAAGTTGAACGTAATTATCCGATGGTCGCTTGAGCTGAAAACTGGGCCAACATTTACGTTGCTGACTATCTCTTCGCTTGTTGAAAGAATGAGGTCAAGGGTATTTAAATCGCGCGTCGGTTCATGAACGTGTTGATGTAATTCGCTCTCTAATAAATTCGTGTACAGGTCGTGTCCTGCATGTGATCTTAACGGATTTCCCCATCTCGTTACTGGCAAGTTAAAATCGCCCATAATGATTGTTTCACATTGACTAATTGTTTCGGAGATTGATTCGAAAAGCAAACGGTCAATTTCAGCGGGTCTTCCTGGTGGTCTGTAAATCAATCCAAGTATTTTTCTGCTCGAGTTACTCTTTAATTCGATGAAAACTGTGTCCACTCCGTTGATGGGTTCTGTTTTAAGGGAGATCGGATGGAGCGAGCTGTGAATATATAGGATTACACCACCGCCAATTTTGTTTTCTCTTTCACAGCTAAAAATTGTATAACCGGATAACTGAAATTCTGCAATGTAATCTCTGTTCGACGTGTCTAACCATGATTCTGTGACTCCTATGATATGGTACTGATCCATTGCGGCGAGAGCTTCAAGATCAGTGAATTTATTTCTGATGCTGCGAGCATTTACATAACAAACTTTAATATTCGGATCAGTAGCGTCATTAGCATTAGGATCAGTGGTGACGTTAGTAATTGGATCAGCTGTGACATTATTATTTGGCTCAGTGGTGGCATTACACAGAGAAACTATGATGTCTTTGCTGCTCTCGTCCGCTCGGCGTTTTTTGACCTATAAAGAAAAACTTTATCACTGAAAAGTCTGCCCAAGCGAGCATGCCCAACACTGTTCAGGTGCAGTCCGTCGTACTGGAAAAGAAGTGGGTTATTGTAAAAGTCATCCCACAGGTTTAGGAAGTCAACACCTTCCTGTGAACAGAGGGATTCGAGTCTGTGGTTGATGATGAGCGCCTTGCCGTAGAACCTCGGTTCAGCATCTATCTTGGGAAGAATGCCTGAAATAACAATGTTATTAGACTTAGTCCTGTACTGGCGGATCATCTTCCTGTACTTTTCAAGCAACTCCTCGGGTCTTGTGGATGACACATCGTTTGTTCCTGCGTGGATGATAAAAAGAGTGTTATTATCTGCGTCGCTGGTGACCTCTTCGCATACATCTGTTATATCGTCAAGCCTGGCTCCTGGAATACAGTAACGCTTTCTGTTATTTGGAGCGCGTCCACTGAACTCAATCAGCTGCCCACGTAGGATGGAGTCACCCACCAACCTTGTCTCTCCTGTTTCCTCTTGTGTCGATCCGATCACCTGGAATGTGTTAAAAGTCTTTTGTGTTAGTGGTTTTCTAGGGATTCTAAGAGCACCTCTAGGGTAGGGGGAGGTGGAGGAGGAGGAGGAGGAGGAGGAGAAGGAGGAGGAGGAGGAGGAGGAGGAGGAGGAGGAGGAGGAGGAGGAGGAGGAGGAGGAGGAGGAGGAGGAGGAGGAGGAGGAGGAGGAGGAGGAGGAGGTGGAGGAGGTGGTGGAAGAGGAGGAGGCTGGGAGCCTTGTCCCTCCAATCCCTTCCTGAGACGTGCTGAGTACCTGGTATCTGTTAGAAATTTTCGTGGTTAGAGGTTCCCTAGGAATTATAGTAGAGCGCCCCCTGGAAACTCTCCAAGAATACGAGTCCTGGGAGGAGGAGGAGGAGGAGGAGGAGGAGGAGGAGGAGGAGGAGGAGGAGGAGGAGGAGGGGGGGGCGGAGGAGGAGGAGGAGGAGGAGGAGGAGGAGGAGGAGGAGGAGGAGGAGGAGGAGGAGGAGGGGGAGGAGGTGGCGGAGGAGGCGGTGGAGGAGGAGGGGACGGAGGTGGAGGAGGAGGAGGAAGAGGATGAGGAGGAAGAGGATGAGGAGGAGGAAGGGGGGGAGGGAGGAGGAGGAGGAGGAGGAGGAGGAGGAGGAGGAGGAGGAGGAAGAGGAAGAGGGGGGAGGAGGAGGATGAAGAGGAGGAGGAGGAGGAGGAGGAGGAAGAGGAGGAGGAGGAAGGAGTGGAGGCAGAGGGAGGAGAAGAGGGGGTGGAGGAGGAAGAGGAGGTGGAGGAGGAGGCGGTGGCGGAGGAGGCGGTGGGGGAGGAGGAGGAGGAGGGGGAGGCGGAGGCGGAGGCAGAGGAGGAGGAGGAGGAGGAGGAGGAATGGGAGAATGGTGTTAAGAATGAAGACGTTGACTAAGGAACCTGAGCAACGGTTTCGAACTGGTAACACTGAAACAATGAATCAAGACATTGGATGCTCGACTCACCCATCTCGAGGTACTCTTGGAACAATCCTTCGTTGTCAATCAGCTGGTAGTCGGCCTCCCAGCGTGTCCTCGCCTTGTGGGTCATCTTCACCTATAGGTCATAACAAAGATGAGAAACCAGATCACAAGGTCATCACGTACTGTAAGCTATTTTGTTAGAGTTATACACTGTACTTGGTGTTTGTGTTGGTTGGTGTTTGTGTTACAGTTTTAATGAAAGGACTCACTTGTTTTTTATGCCACCACATTTTCGCCTTGGGCACCAGGATCTCTTGTGCGTTGTTGACCACTTGCTTCCCGATCATGATGACGGCAAGCTGCTGGGCGAGTTCGATCAGACACCCGCCCGCCGAGCACTGGAAAACGAAGAAAATGAGTCGTTTTTTTGTATATCTCTCTTTCTATCAATCTGTCTGTATTTTTTATTTTGGCAAAGGAAAATAAACCTAAAGAACATTTCAAAAAGGTGTAGGTAAGTAAGTTTTTTTTCTATCTCTCTCTCTATCTATCTATTTTTATCTCTCTCGGCAAAAGTAAGGTTCCCGCGCTTTCTGGCACCACTCACGTCCTCATTCCTGAAGCCGAGGATGTGGTGATAGTGTCCCGGGTAGCCCACGAAGCGACCCTTGAAGAAAGCGATGTAGAAGATGGAAGAGTAGAAGTTGACGAACTGGAAGATGAACACTTTGAAGGTCAGGTTGTCCTCGAAGTCCGTCTGTGTCCGATGGCATTTCTGTGAGGGAGGAGGGAGGAGGAAGATACGTTTACTGTGGTCTGTTCAGCTTAACTTGGCGGGGAAGTAAAACAGTTTTTCTCCTCCATCATAATTATTATGGACAAGCTAATCCCTTCTCCTTCCTCCCTCTCTTCCTCACGTCATTTAAATTCATAAGTTCGTGTTTCTCCCTTCCCTTCATTGGTCTAGTATAGGCCTACACATTTCTCCCTTCCCTTCCATAAGGCTTACTAACAATTCCTTTCACATGCTTATCATTGGCTCACTTGATTAATAGGGCTTCCCTCCTTTCACTGTATTGGTTAGCCTGATGGATAAATGAATAACACTCAATAGGTGATCATTTGGTGAATAATACATATGATTGGTAGTGAAGACAGGAGACGGAACGGAAAGGTTATTCATTAATGTATTTGTTGGAAGAGTAACACTAAAACGCTCTACCCCGGTTAGGTTAGGTCCAGTGTTACCTGATTATAAAAAAAACTAGTAATTCTTTATAACTGAACACTGTAAGGAACAACTGATTCATATCCAACCTTTGAATCTGTGCACGTGAAGAAAGGAATTGGAAAGAGCAAGGTAGATACTGATTATTTCTACATTGAAACTCGTATCATCTATCAAATTAATGAGAAAATCAATATTCAGTGAACTAATCTGAAGTTATGATCGATGTATGTAAGGCTATCCTGTTTTATCTGACATCAATACAACTATGACAAGGTTCACTCAGACACTCAGACACTCAGACCACCACCACACCACCACCACCACCATCATCTCCATCAGCCACTCACCCCAGGTTGTGAGTCTGAAGGCGAGTTTCTCATACACGCGGCCCATGCACATAATGATGATGAAGTTGACCACGGCACCGGACAGCGAGGAGATGGCTTGGGCCCTGTAAAGGGAGGGAAGGCGGCGGGTGAGGGGAGGAGGAAGAGAGGGAAGAGAGGGAAGCATTAGAAATTTAAGACTGAAAGATGGGTAATGTAAATGATGCTAATATATTTATAACATGAGAGATACATTAGGAACACATAGAGGCATAGAGGAAGGAAGGACACATACAAAAAGGGTAACAAACTTGACCAAAATATAAGAATACTTGATTTACTTATTAACCTTACAGCATGCACACAAAAAACATATTCTAGTTCATATTATTGCTTTATTATTGTTATTTAATGAACGTAGAGTGGAATATGATTATCAAGTAACAGAAATTTAGTGGTAAGGGGACAATGAAACACCTGTTTGAGCCATCCACTAATACCGTTCACCCTTTAACCGCTTCCCTAACCCCCCCCCCCCACACACACACACACCTGCGAGCGAGTGTGTCGTTCCTGAAGAGTGGGATGGACACCAACACGCGGTAGATGATCACAGCCACGATGAAGATGATCACCAAGCTCATCTAGAAGGAATAGACGGACGTAAGGGTGTATGTATGTATGTATGTATGTAAAGGGAGTGGTAGTCACACACACACACACACACACACACACACACACACACACACACACACACACACACACACACACCACACACACACACACACACACACACACACACCACACACACACACACACACACACACATACACATAAATACACCCACACTGTTCTGTTCTCTCTCCTTCTCCTTCCTTTATCCCTCTCATCCTTTCTTCCTCCTCCTCCACCTCTTCTGCTTCTCTTCGTCCATTCTCTAGATGATGTTCCTTCCTCCTTCCTTCCACCATAACAAAAAAAAGGTCTACTCTCTTTCATATTCCCTGTAAAAGAACTATTAATCTCTCTCTCCTCCTCCTCCTCTCTCTCTCTCTCTCTCTCTCTCTCTCTCTCTCTCTCTCTCTCTCTCTCTCTCTCTCTCTCTCTCTCTCTCTCTCTCTCTCTCTCTCTCTCTCTCTCTCTCTCTCTCTCTCTCTCTCTCTCTCTCTCTCTCACCATTATAAAGATAAGCCCGACTCCCGCCATAATCCTCTTCGTCCTCATAGACTTAGGGAAGGAAGGCTCGCGCACTCCTGTGATCGGGTTCCTCTCTCTGCACGGAGCTTTGGCGGCAAACTCAGGCCGGGGCCGCTCCTCCTCTTCTTGGAAGTCTGGACAATCCCAGTGGTGAGCTAAGGAGGCGCTCTTACGCTTCCAGTACTCCAGGAAAGACACGGCTGAGGGGGACAAAGGAGATGTAGTTGGTGAAAGGACATTGGGTGAAGGTATAAGGTGAAAAAATGACTATGTTGTCATGCAAATACGCTCGCATACATACACACACAAATCACAGGGAAAATTAGATTAAAAAAACAAAACAAAACTTGCTATGTTCAATCTCCATAAAAAAAAAAACGAAACGCTAGAAAATACTGGAATGAAAACGGAGGTAAAAAAAATTAGGGCAAACTCTGGTAAATCATAAAATAAAAACGTTGCACTTCCCGGGGCATGAATTACAAAGGATTGCAAGGGAGCTTCGAAAAGGCATGCTGAATATACATTAAGATTAAGTGGCTGGCTCACGTATGCATCCTACACACACTCTCTCTCTCTCTCTCTCTCTCTCTCTCTCTCTCTCTCTCTCTCTCTCTCTCTCTCTCTCTCTCTCTCTCTCTCTCTCTCTCTCTCTCTCTCTCTCTCTCTCTCTCTCTCTCTCTCTCTCTCTCTCTCTCTCTTGCACTCTGTTTTTCATATTCTTGGTAGCGGTGTTTCCTTCTTGTTCCTCTTATTCCTCCCTCCCCCCTTCTCTCTCTCTCTCTCTCTCTCTCTCTCTCTCTCTCTCTCTCTCTCTCTCTCTCTCTCTCTCTCTCTCTCTCTCTCTCTCTCTCTCTCTCTCTCTCTCTCTCTCTCTCTCTCTCTCTCTCTCTCTACAGCTGGCTAGTCTCAGGAAGGGTCTGGCTTGGTGCAGAGACTAAAGCTTATCTGCGTCAGGCGCGGGAAGACAGAAGGAAGAAGAGGAAGGCAGCGGAGAGCGATAGAGAGAGGAAGAGAGAGAGAAAAAACTAAATAAAGAGTGGAAAGTGTTTTTGGTTATAGTGGAGGGAAGTAGGGAGGGACATCATCTTGAGATTGGAGGGGGAGAGGAGGCAAGGAGGCAAAGAAGACAGGGCTAAAGGAAGGAAGGAAGGAAGGAATAAGGAGGATGAGGAGAACGGAAAGAAGTAGAGAAGGAAAGACAGAAACTGCACTACACAAGAAATCAGCTTTTTTATATAAATATTTTTTTGCCAGACTGAATCCAAACAACCAAACATTGCTTAACAAAAAAACACTTCAAACTAACCTACAATACAAAACAAACACCTTTAATACCACACACAAAAAACACACACACACACACACACACACACACACACACACACACACACACACACACACACACACACACACACACACACACACACACACACACACACACACATATACATACACCCTGAAGACAGAATTAACCCCAAGACTCACCCCAGAATGAGATGAAGATAGAGTAGAACACCGTCCCGGGATGATCAAACAGGTAAGATATCCGTGTATTGAAGCAGATGTCACTGAGGTTCCAGAAAGCACATCCAGGGTCTCGTTACACAAAGGACACATTTTGAACTTGCCTCCCGACTCACAGATCTCATTCGCCGGTGTGTTGTGGTTAATGGTGATGACTCCGTAGATGAAGACCATCAGCCCCACCACCGCCGCCGGCAGCAGCCACCCGTGTACATCCCTGGGAAGAGATGGTAGGTGAGGAAGACAAGGAGAGAGAGATAGAAG
>JAXIVD010010703.1:5000-10000 GCA_036785275.1 Cancer borealis
ATATATACCTACATAGATACGTACGTACACAAAAATAATGTCAAAATCACACACATCTAGCGTCTCACCAAACCGGGCCGAGAGAAAATGTTATAAATAATACACACACATACATACATACATACATACGTACACAAAAACAATGCCATATAGATGACCTAAACCCATACACATAATAATAATCAATGAAAATAAACGCACACACACACACACATATACGCACATACCTTAAACTCATTGAACTCAGAGCCGTCTAGTGTGCGCGCAATGACCTCGCGTACATCGTATGTGCGTTTGAGGTTGTCCCCCACGATGCCGTACAGGTCATGGGGGTCATGTAGAGGCTCCTTGACCTCTGATTGGGGGAGGCTGACCTGGGGGGGGAGGGGGGGAGAGGAATGAGAAAGGAAAAGAGAGAGAGGAAAAAGAAAAGAAATTGTGTGTGTGTGTGTGTGTGTGTGTGTGTGTGTGTGTGTGTATACCTGTGGGTTCTATCATTTATATTCTATCATGTATGTGTGCGTATATGTGTGTGTAAGTGTTTATATATATTTGTGAGTGTTAATACGTGCATTTATATATATGTGTGCGTGTTTTTCTGCGTGCGTATGGGTGTGTGTGCGTGTATGTGCGTACCTGTGGGGTCTTGGTTTGGTTGAGTGTGCGTACAATCCGGCGGGTGAGGTGGAGGGCGTGGGTGTCATCCAGGGCATAGTGATCTGTTACACCCGACTTGCTGCACGGGTGAGAGAGAGAGAGGAAGAGAGAGGGAGAGGGAGAGAGAGAGAGAGAAAGAGAGAGAGAGGAGAGAGAGAGAGAATTAATTAATACCGTACGATAAAATTAGAACATAAATAATAATAATAATGATATACGTTAGACAAACACACACACACACATACACACACACACACGTACACACACACACACACACTCACCCACAATGTAAATCCGCCCCCCCCAGGTCCTCCGCCGATATCTCCTCCCCAGTAGCAGCCTTAACGAGCGGTGGTCCAGCTAAGAAAATTGTGCCTTGTTTCCTAACTATCACCGATTCATCAGCCATCGCAGGCACATAGGCTCCCCCAGCTGTACAGGACCCCAGGACGACGGCAACCTGGGGGAGGGGGGGGCAGGGGGGTGATGGGGGAGAGAGAGGTGTGTGTTAGGTTAGGTTTAATGTAAAAGATATTTCCTACCCCAGCTGTACAGGACCCCAGGATAATGCCAGCCTGGGGGAGGGAGAAGGGGGTCTGGGGGTTATGTTAGGTTAAGAAATATAGATTGAAAGATGGTTAAATATATATATATATATATAAAAAATGAGGTTTGTTTGTTTGTTTATAAAAAAAATACATAAAACCCCCCCCCCCAAACCCCCCTTAGAATAAAAAAAAAAAAGTACATATACAAAAAACACAAAAAATAATACCCCCCAACCCCCCGCCCCCCAAATAACCCCCCACACACCCACCCACCTGACTGATCCCGGCCGCAGACATCCTCGCTTGGTTATAAAATATCCGTCCAAAATGATCTCTATCCGGGAACACATCAGCTTGTCTGGGGAGGTTGGCGCCCCCAGAGTCCACCAAGTACAGACAAGGCAAGTGGTTCTCTAGGGCTACCTCCTGCGCCCTGAGGTGTTTCTTGACAGTGATTGGGTAGTAGGAGCCGCCCTTCACTGTGGCGTCATTACCCACCACCATGCACTCCTGTCTGGGGGTGGGAGGGAGGGAGAAATTAGGAATGTATATTTCTATGTATGTGTCAAACTCCCTCACAGAATCACATCAATCTTTTTCTTCTCTCTCTCTCTCTCTAACTAACCTTGCTACACCTCTCTCTCTCCCTCTCCCTTACCCTGCCACCCTGCCAATGCCGGCCACAATCCCGCCGGCAGGGACCTCCTCCTTGCCATACAGCTGGTACCCTGCCATCTGTGACAGCTCCAGGAAGGGTGTGCCAGGGTCAAGCAGGGTGTTAATCCGCTCCCTCACCAACAATTTGCCTGAAAAAGGGTGGTAGGGTGAGTTAGGGTGACTGGGAGGGTGATTACAGGGTGATTTGGGTGTGTTTTGGGGTGTTTGGAAGGGTGATGGGGGTGATAGGTGTGATAGGGTGATTGGTAGGGTGAGGGGTGATAAATATAGAGTGAGGTGTGATTTTAGGGTGTGCAAGGGTGAAGATTATGGTTTAAAAAGATGTGTCAGGGTGAAGGGAGGTTAAATTAAAATCATTATTATTATTATTATTATTATTATTATTATTATTATTGATTTTTGACTTCTTGTTCTTCTTTTATATTCTTTTTTCTTCTTCTTCTTATTATTATTAGCATTCTTTTTATATATAACTCATTCATATTTCATTTCTTCATCCTCCTCTTCTTCCTCCTCCTCCTCCTCCCCCCCTTACCTTTACTCTTGTGCCTGGCTACTGCCTTCTCTCCCCCCCCCTGCGCCACGCCCTCCACGCGAGCCTTCAACTCAGTCACCAGTGAAGACATGCGAGATTCATTTTCCTGTGGACGACAAGGTTAGATTAGGTTAGGTTAGGTTACGTACATACATACATACATACACACATATATAATGCATACACACACCAGGGTGGGGTGTAATAATAGATGTAGGAGTGTAAAGTATTATGCATTTATTTCTTTTTAGGCAAGCAATGGTGAAATACAGTTTGATATTATAGTAATCAGGAAAATAAGGCCAGATTCGTGTTCAGCATAATCTAAAACCTCATTGTAACAATTTTCATGAGATTCGGAGGTGTGAAAATTTTCATGAAATTTTGTAGGGTACACCCTTAGAGTTTTTTTGATAAATCACATTTTTTGAAATAACTCGAAATGTATGGGGCTTACGTAAAAAACATATAGAATATAAAAGAAAGGGCAAGAGACGTTTGTTCTATTGAGCTATACTAGAACTCAATTGGAATTTAATTATAGGTGTAGGAGTGTAAAGTATTATGTATTCATTTCTTTCATAAAATTTTGATTTTCTTCATAGGTATTTGAGTTATTGAAAAGACGATGACTTTATGATATATACATAACCAAACTCCATAACTTTACTTCTATACAATTTTCCTTTAAGACTAATATTTACGTAGTAAAATGGGAAAAATCTTTTTCGACCTCAATTCTGGTGGAATTTACGGGCCACAAAATGGAAAATCCAAATATTATAGTAAGGACAAAAACTAATTCCAGATTCGTGATCAGCATGCCCGAGAACACCTTGGTACCAATTTTCATGAGTTGTGTTGAAATATTAACCTAACCTAACTAATGTTTCCCACCTATTTGACTTTGGCTGAAATCATGAAGTTTATGTCAAAAATGTATGGAATAGTGTCCTCCTTTCCTTCCATCTTACAACTGGCCTTCCTCTCCTCGTAGGACCTTCAATTTGACTCACTCGCAATATAAAGTGTAGATTGCATACCAAAGTAGATTCATGACACGTAGATAACAAGCCAAAGTAGCACCAGCAGTGCTATACCACCACCACCACCACCACCACTGTCAGGCAAACACCTCTATACAACATCAAGTAAACCAAATCATATAAACACACAACCATCAATTCTCTAGAGCATTCTTGGTGAAGATGTAAAATAATACCAAATAAAATAACAACTAATGATAAGAATTAGTATATAAATAGTTTTGTTTACATCTCAAAAGGTAGAGACGGTGACCTAATAAGCTAACACCTGTTTGACCTAACCTTGAACACCTCTGATGACCTGTCCGGCGTTGACCCAATCACATTAGCTGTGTCCGTGTGGTAAGGGCAGCGGGGGGGGCGGGGGTGCCATAGTGCCCTCCTGGTCACAATTAGTAATGCTCGGGACATGATCTCTCACGGCTAGCAGGCACTGAACGGGCGTGGGCGTGGGCTTGGGTTGGGCGTCAAAATATACCGGTTACTGCTGCTTTTACGGATTCGGTTTCGGTATTCGTTCATCTTTCTTTGGGTTATGTAGTGTTTATTTTGGTTTGTTTTTTATTCTTATGTAGTTGATTTGATATATATTGTTAAGTAATGAGAGAAAAGGATGTTCCCTTTTGCCTCAGTACACCACCGCGGCAAACTCAGGTGCTGCTTCCGTGAGTACAATAAAAAAGAAAAGCGACTTTATATTAGAACAACATATCAGTTGATCCTCAAATAATCCTCCACACTCACTCACTCTCTCTCTCTCTCTCTCTCTCTCTCTCTCTCTCTCTCTCTCTCTCTCTCTCTCTCTCTCTCTCTCTCTCTCTCTCTCTCTCTCTCTCTCTCTCTCTCTCTCTCTCTCTCTCTCTTTCTCTCTTTCTCTCTTTCTTTCTCTCTTTCGCTCTTTTCTTTCTTTCTTTTTTTCTCTCTTCCTTTTTTATATCAAAAGCAACATATATAATATAAATCTTATGTATTGAACCCACTGTAATGGTCTCAAACATCTTAATATACTCTTAAGGCCGCGTCCTCTCCCAAAAACCCGCGAAACATTGGCGCCAAAACACCCCATCGTAACATTGTCTTAATATCTGTTTCATTTCGGCTTTTTCAACGTCATTTTTGTATATATTTTTATTGGTATCTATCTCAATGAAACTGAAGACAAGCTTGCAAAGGAGACATTAAATAATAACACACACACACACACACACACACACACACACACACACACACACACACACACACACACAAGGGGGAATCAAGAATGGTCTGGAGGAATCAGACATTTTTCTGTGGATAAAAAAAATCTATTATATTATATCTAATATATAACAATTTTCTGTCTTATGAATTTTTACATCGATCTCTCTCTATGAGTACATTAATAAAACATGATATATAAATGTTTGACGGTTTTGTTTAATTTTATTCATTTTTTTGGCGGGAATCATAAGTAAATGAACAATATTATTCATAGGTTTTAAAATATTGGTGGTGGTGATGGTGGTTGTCGGTAGTAAGGGGAGAGGGAGGGAGGGC
>JAXIVD010010704.1:0-7500 GCA_036785275.1 Cancer borealis
GGGAGACTTGTGGCCCTGGAACCTCACACGGGCCTGGCGCTGCTGAAGGTAGTCCTGGAGCCAGCCCAGCAGTCTCCCTCGGATGCCCTTCCTCACAAGGGCGGCGAGTATGGCGTGGGGGCTGGCCAGCTCGAAAGCCTTCTCGAGGTCGAGGAAGACTACGATGGTGGGCTGATTGTTGGCGTGAGCCAGGAGGGTGATGAGGCAGTCCGCCGTGCTCATCCCCTTGGTGTAACCGAACACGTGGGAATGCAGACTTCCCACGCTCCACTGTAGGCGACTCAGCACCATCCTCTCAGCTGTTTTTCCAGTGCAGCTCAGGAGGGAGATTGGCCTGAAGGCGGTGGGATCCTTCGGCTTGGGGATGGGCTGGATGTCTGCGACCTTCCATGAGGGCGGCAGGCGGCCTGCCTGCCACGACGCGTTGACAAGGGCCAGCAGCGCGGCGTCCCCGGCGGGCCCAGCGTGTGCCAGCATGGAGTACCGCACTCCGTCGGCCCCCGCCGCTGTGTCACGCCCACGCTTCGCCCTGGCTAGCTCCTCGAACGTGAAGGGCTGGTCCGTCGCGTGCGGCTGGTCCCGCGCCTCCCTGACCTCCTCGTCGCGCTGCGGGCGTAACTGCTGCTGGAGGTGGCGGGTGTGGGGAGGGAGCTGCTCGCTGGAACTCCTCGCTGTGAAGCAGTTCACCAGCTGATCTGCCTCTTGCTGTGGGCGTGGGTGGGCGGTTGGGCGGGTCGGGGCAGCGCCTGAGGCCTTCCTGAAACACCGCCACAGCTGGCCGAGGGAGGTGTGTTGGCTGAAAGAGGCGCACCACTCCAGCCACTTTGCCTCCCTGGCGCTCAGGGACACCTGCCGCGCACGGGCCACCACGTCCTGCAGGAGCCGCAGGTTGGTGGCAGTCGGGCGCTTCTCGTACAGCCTCCTGTGGACGTTGACGCGGTGATTGTGTTCCCGGACCTTCTCGTTATAAAACCACCAGTCCGGGCGCCGGCGGCGGTTCGAGGCGGTCCTGGGCATGGCCGCGTCTGCTGCACCCTCTATGGCCGCTGTGAGGTCCCTCTCCTGCTGGTGCAGGTCCATGGGCCGGTACGTGGACCACCACTCGTCGAGGGCGGCTTGGAACTTGGCCCAATCCGCCCTCCTGACGTTCCACTGCGTCGGCGGGGGAGGGGAGACTGGTGGGGCCACAGTGAGGGTGGTGAGGGTCCCGTAGTGGTCGCTGGTGAGGGTGGGGTGGACCCGCCAGATGGCGCCGGGCAGTATGTCGCCCGACACCAGCGTGAGGTCAAGCCGCCCCCCCCGGACGTGCGTGGCCTCCCCGGTATTGAGGAGGTGGACGTGAGGGAGTTCCTCGAGCAGGTCGGCTAGGTGGCGCCCAGTCGCGTTGGTGGGCGACACAGAGTGCAGCACCGGGTGGTGGGTGTTGAAGTCGCCCGCCACAAGGAGGCTGGAGTGGGAGGCGAGGGAGAGCAGTTCCCCCGCCTCCAGCAGGTATCGCTGGCTCCTGTATACGTTGTATACGATGAGAGGGAGGGGCCCCAGCTGCAGCTCCAGTGCCAGGACCTCCACGCCGTCCCCACAGTGCACGGGTGTGGCGATCCTGTTGTGCAGGATGGTGCTCCGTATGAGGGCTGTACAGCCACGCCCGTTTCCGTCGCCGGCCGGAAGCGAGTGGAGGATGTAGCCTGCCACTCGCCACTCAAACTCAGCCGATGTGAGCGTCTCCTGCAGGAGAACCAGGTCCAGGTCCTCCTGGAAGACGGCTTGCAGTACCTGGTGTTTCTTGGGGCGGAGGCCCTGCACATTCCACTGCAGCACCCTCAGCGTGGGCGCCGGCGCGTGGGCTGGGTGGGCGGTGCTTTCACTCCGCACCTCCATCCTGGTTGTGGGCGTGCGGTGGGTGGAGAGGGTGTTGGGTGGGCTCCCTCGTCGTTGAAGGTGATGGTGGGGGCTGGAGGGTGCCCCCTGAGACGTCGGTGAGCATCTCTTCGTGGAGGAGTGCTTCGAGGTCCTGCTCGGTGATGGCTGCGATGCCCTGCCGGCGGTCAAGCAGCCTCTTTACCAGTCGCACCACACACACAAGGATGACGTCTACAATGGCGTTGCCCTCTTCATTCAGTCCCTCACCGTGGCCAGAGGGTCGAGACTCTGTCGGTGGTTGGGCACTGGGCAGCGCCGTGGGCTGCTCCTCGACGAGGCGGGCGTGGTGGGCGCGGTCCCTGCGTCCCCCCCTCCTCTGTGGCTGGGGGACCAAAGAGGTGGGAGGCTGGGTGGAGGTGTGGGCGGAGTTAACGGTGGTGCGGCTGCTGGTCGCTGCCTGCCCCTCCCCCTGCCCTCCCTCAACCTGTCCTGAGCCGGGCCGTTGAGGGGTGGGGGGCGGGTGGGAGGCCGGCCTGTCTGATGGCGTGGGAACAAAGCGTCGCCTGCTTTGTTGCTGGGGGGGTTCCCTCTGCTGCTGCTGCTGTGGTAGTCCGCTCGCTGCCTGCCACTCCCCCTCCCCTGGTCCGCCCTGACGTGTGCCGGGCCGGCCAGGGGTGGGGGGTGGGTGGGTGACCCATTCTGACCTGGCTGGTGGTGGCGCGGGAACAAGGTGGCGGTTTCTCTGTTGCTGGGGGTGGCCATGTGGTTCCCTCTGCTGCTGCTGCTGCTGGTGTCCCTGTGGCATCCTCCTCATGCGTTCGGGGCACTTCACGTTCCACGCGTGGTGCCCCTTGGTGCAGTTAGGGCACCGTGCCGTGGTGACCTCGCTGGCCTTGTGGCGATCGATGCACTGCTCCGTGGGGTGCGCTTGGCTGCATACGCCACACCTGACGGGGTGTTGGCACGTGGCCTGGAGGTGCCCGAAGCGCTGGCACTTGTAGCACCTCACAGGCTCACCCTGGTAGGGGCGCAGGGCATAGCGGCCCCAGCTGCCCAGGTCCAGCTTGGGGGGCGGCGGCCCCTCGTACACCAACAAGATCTGCCTCGTGGGGACCTTGTCTTTGTGCGCCCAAAGCCGTGTTGCCGAGAGCACGTGGGGGTGGGCCTCGACAGCCTGGAGGGGGAGGGTGATGGGGTAGCGCTCCAGCACCACCTTGTGCCTCCTCACGCTGGGGTCGAGCAGGATCACACGGTCCCCTTCCTCGGCGAGGCAGCGCAGCAGGGCCTCCGACCAGTCGTCCTTCGGGGTGAGGACGTATTCGCTGGTGAGCGTGGGGCGTACGTTTATACGCAGGGCAGGGTGCGCGCTCTCCAGCTCCGTTACAGTCTGGTATGCACTGGTGGTGTCGTGCTGGTGCACAAGCTTGAACTTGGGCCGGGGACCTCGTCGGGAGTTCGAGACCATTTCCCAGCCTCCCTCGTCCTCCTGCTGGGCCGCGGTCTGGGGGCTCTCGTCGATAACGAGGCGACCGCTATCATCGCTGGGGGCCTCCTCTGCGTGGGAGAACTCCGGCTCCAAGCTGCGGGCGGTCCTCTTCGGCGTGGAGGTCTCCGCCGGTGATGCTGAAAGTGAGCGGTTCAGCGTCCGCTTAACCCCTGGGGTGGCTACGGGCGCCAGCCCTTGCACTGCACTGGTCACTGAGGTCATGGTGGCGTTGCAAGGCACACACTATCACTGTTACTGAGGGCATGGAAGCGAGGGCACGTGTCACTAAGCGCGTCGGACATGCGAGTTCACAACAAAATCGTGGGGTGGTGGTGGTGGAGTGGGAACGTCGTGAGAGCTTACAGCCAACACGTCCTCCCTCTCTCGCCACCCGCGCGCAATTTTTTTAATAATTTTTTTTAAAGGTTTATTATGTAATAATGTACACTTATACATGGCATATATATATATATACAAATGTACATGTTACACAAAGCGGGGAGCTCGCCGGTGTAGTAGTGAGTCAAAACACGGCGGTGTGTCCCGCGCGTGGCTTGTCTGTTACTGGTGGGTGGTGGCGGTCCTCACCACCGTCGCCCGGCTGGGCGCGGGCGGCGATCAGCGCGGGGGGGGTGCTGTTCGCAGCACCTTCAGCAGCACATTTGTGTCTCCTGCAGGAGAACCAGGTCCAGGTCCTCCTGGAAGACGGCTTGCAGTACCTGGTGTTTCTTGGGGCGGAGGCCCTGCACATTCCACTGCAGCACCCTCAGCGTGGGCGCCGGCGCGTGGGCTGGGTGGGCGGTGCTTTCACTCCGCACCTCCATCTTGGTTGTGGGCGTGCGGTGGGTGGAGAGGGTGTTGGGTGGGCTCCCTCGTCGTTGAAGGTGACGGTGGGGCTGGAGGGCGCCCCCTAAGACGTCGGTGAGCATCTCTTCGTGGAGGAGTGCTTCGAGGTCCTGCTCGGTGATGGCTGCGGTGCCCTGCCGGCGGTCAAGCAGCCTCTTTACCAGTCGCACCACACACACAAGGATGACGTCTACAATGGCGTTGCCCTCTTCATTCAGTCCCTCACCGTGGCCAGAGGGTCGAGACTCTGTCGGTGGTTGGGCATTGGGCAGCGCCGTGGGCTGCTCCTCGACGAGGCGGGCGTGGTGGGCGCGGTCCCTGCGTCCCCCCCTCCTCTGTGGCTGGGGGACCAAGGAGGTGGGAGGCTGGGTGGAGGTGTGGGCGGAGTTAACGATGGTGCGGCTGCTGGTCGCTGCCTGCCCCTCCCCCTGCCCTCCCTCGACCTGTCCTGAGCCGGACCGTTGAGGGGTGGGGGGCGGGTAGGAGGCCGGCCTGTCTGGTGGCGTGGGAACAAAGCGTCGCCTGCCTTGTTGCTGGGGGGGTTTCCTCTGCTGCTGCTGCTGTGGTAGTCCGCTCGCTGCCTGCCACTCCCCCTCCCCTGGTCCGCCCTGACGTGTGCCGGGCCGGCCAGGGGTGGGGGGTGGGTGGGTGACCCATTCTGACCTGGCTGGTGGTGGCGCGGGAAGAAGGTGGCGGTTTCTCTGTTGCTGGGGGTGGCCATGTGGTTCCCTCTGCTGCTGTTACTGCTGGTGTCCCTGTGGCATCCTCCTCATGCGTTCGGGGCACTTCACGTTCCACGCGTGGTGCCCCTTGGTGCAGTTAGGGCACCGTGCCGTGGTGACCTCGCTGGCCTTGTGGCGATCGATGCACTGCTCCGTGGGGTGCGCTTGGCTGCATACGCCACACCTGACGGGGTGTTGGCACGTGGCCTGGAGGTGCCCGAAGCGCTGGCACTTGTAGCACCTCACCGGCTCACCCTGGTAGGGGCGCAGGGCATAGCGTCCCCAGCTGCCCAGGTCCAGCTTGGGGGGCGGCGGCCCCTTGTATACCAACAAGATCTGCCTCGTGGGGACCTTGTCTCTGTGCGCCCGAAGCCGTGTTGCCGAGAGCACGTGGGGGTGGGCCTCGACAGCCTGGAGGGGGAGGGTGATGGGGTAGCGCCATCATCGCTGGGGACCTCCTCTGCGTGGGAGAACTCCGGCTCCAAGCTGCGGGCGGTCCTCTTCGGCGTGGAGGTCTCCGCCGGTGATGCTGAAAGTGAGCGGTTCAGCGTCCGCTTAACCCCTGGGGTGGCTACGGGCGCCAGCCCTTGCACTGCACTGGTCACTGAGGTCATGGTGGCGTTGCAAGGCACACACTATCACTGTTACTGAGGGCATGGAAGCGAGGGGCACGTGTCACTAAGCGCGTCGGACATGCGAGTTCACAACATGATCGTGGGGTGGTGGTGGTGAGCGTCGTGAGAGCTTACAGCCAACACGTCCTCCCTCTCTCGCGACCCGCGCGCAACTGACCCGCGCGCAACTGGCAATATATATATATATATATATATATATATATATATATATATATATATATATATATATATATATATATATATATATATGTATATATATATATATATATATATATATATATATATATATATATATATATGTATATATATATATATATATATATATATATATATATATATATATATATATATATATATGTAGCAGTACCCCTTGGCGAGGGCGCAATTTCTCTTCACCTGCTACAAGGAAATTATGCCGACGCAGCCATAACTAATGTAACATTGTTTTCTGTATATTTTCATTATTTCATATGTTGTACATTATATATTCTTTATTCATGTCTTTTCTTTTGTATATATTATTATTTATTTTGTTACGCTGCAACCTAGCCTTCATTTTCAACTCTGCGCACACTGTCCCCAGACATTGCGCATACATAAACAAATCCTTTTTGTTAGAACTTTTATTTTGTACATATATGTAAATATTTTCGATAATAAACAACCTCGCCACCAGGGTGGACTACATCGCGACCTGCCATGTGGCCCGGATCCTTCACCGCGACGCGGAGGGCCTCGTGCAGCGGAGGCTCCGGATGGCCGTGGCACAGGACAACGAGTGCCTCCGTGGTAATCCATGGCTCGCCAACACCTCACGGGCCGCTAGCGTCCTCGGCTGCGTGGAAAGTTGGCCCTGGCAGTGGCAGGAGGCCGATGTCCCCGCCCCCACCTTCCGCGCCCCGCCCCCGTGGGAGCCACCCGTCGCGGAATTCACCGCTACACCCCTTCCAGCCAGCAAGGCCCTCTGCATCCCCCAGGAGATGCAGCAGTGCGCTCTCATGGCCATGGAGGAGATCACGGAGCCGGGCGGTGCTGTTTACTTCACCGACGGCTCTGTGGATCCTGAGCACGGTACGTCGGGCGCCGCGGCCGTCACCGGGGGCACGCAGTTATCGTGGAGGACGTCGGACCACTGTTCTTCCCTCCAGACCGAGTTGGTGGCCATCCTCCACGCCCTCGAGCACGCCCACCGTCGACCAGAGGCGACGGTGTTCATCTACACAGACTCCCTGGCCGCGCTGGAGGTCCTGCAGTAGCCACACCACAGCGACAACGTGCGGCTCGTCACCTCCATACTGAGCAGCCTGCAGAGTCTGATCGCGCAGGGGAGGCGGGCCAGGCTGCACTGGATTCCCAGCCACATGGGGATTCGGGGCAACGAGGCTGCGGACGAGGCCGCCAAACGAGCCGCCGCAGGCCCCACCATCACCAGGCACGTGCCGCCCAGCCGGCAGCAGGTGAAGGCGCGGGCGAGGCGAGCCGCGGCCCAACACACCCATCAGAGGCACCAGGAGCTGGAGGCCAGCAAGAGGCAGGCGGCCTGGTACACCGCCGCCACGGACTGCACCCGGGAACAGCTGGGCGAGGACTTTGAGGGACAGGAGTGTGCCCACTGCGGAAGGCACAGCCGTCTTCCGTTGGTGCACTACCTCCTGTCCTGCCCCGCCACCGCCCGCCTAGGACCGGTGCCAGCTGCAGCCGCTCAATCTGCCGCCGGCGGCCTCTTGAGCGGGCGCGAGGTGAAGGCTGCCCTCCTGGTCCGTCACACCCCCCCAGACCTGTTGTTGGAGGTGCTCAGAGCAGCACCTCCTCCCCGCTAACCACTGCTGCCCCACCCCGCCACACCACCACGTGTCCCTCTTGGAGCGGGACAGGCACTCCCTCACTGGCGGGCCGACGCCCGCATTGTACTGTGCAAATTTTATATATATTGACCTTATGTATGTGATTT
>JAXIVD010010705.1:0-10000 GCA_036785275.1 Cancer borealis
CTCCTCCTCCTCCTCCTCCTCTTCCACTGTTTCATCTTACACTCTCTCATTACTCAAATCAATAAGACAAAGAAGGAGAGAATGAAAGTTTTCCTTATGGATATTAAAACATCAAGACATAATTATATCAATGAGATTTAGATCAATAACATTATTTATCGTTCTGTGATTACAATTGCCATCTGGAAGAGACAAAATAATAAATAATACACTTTTTATTTATCCCCCCCCCATCACACACACACACACACACACACACACACACACACACACACACACACACACACACACACACACACACACACACACACACACACACACACACACACACACACACACACACACACACACACACACACATGCAAACACATACACAAAAGATCATCACTTTGCGATTTATGACTACCCGCAAAAAAAATGTGAATTCATTGTATCTCGTGGCCCTTTTTTTTGTGACCTAATTCACCTTTATTGATACATATATCACACTTCTCCTGGTACTTTGCTATTCCCTTTTTTTTCCTCTCCCTCCCTTTTACTACAGCGAGTCATGCATTCATTTGGCAAGTGCTAATGGCAGGCCGTCGCCGTCATGAATTTGTTACATATGACCAGGCAGGGACCACTAATTTGGGAGGGGAAGAGGAGAGGGGAAAGAGGAGAGGTGAAAGGGTAGAGGGAAGGTAGGAGGGAAAGGGAGAAAAGAGAGAGAGGAGACTGTAAAGAAGAGGTGGTGAAGAGAGGACGGGAGAGAAACAGGAGAGGGGAAGGATAAAGGTAAGGAGAATAGAGAGGAGGGGAAGGTGTAAGGGAGGGAACTGGTGCGCTGTTCACCTGGATGCTACAGGGAATATGAACAAAACCGTAATTAAGAGAGAGAGAGAGAGAGAGAGAGAGAGAGAGAGAGAGAGAGAGAGAGAGAGAGAGAGAGAGAGAGAGAGAGAGAGAGAGAGAGAGAGAGATATGGGAATAGGAGAGGGTAGAAAACAAGACAAGATGATGAAAGGTGAGGAGAGGAAGCTAGGGGAAAGCAGAATCTTTTTTTTCCCTTTTTAGGATTCACTCTTTGATTGTTTACTAATTTGTGTGTTTTCCTATTTTTTCTCCTTGGTTTTTTTTATTATATTCTATCTATCTATTTGTGTTTTATATCCTATGTATTGTTCGATTTGTTTTAATTTGACTGTTGGTTGATTTATTAGATACTTAGTTAATTAATGTGTATGTGTGTGTATGTGTGTGTGTGTGTGTATGTGTGTGTGTGTGTGTGTGTGTGTGTGTGTGTGTGTGTGTGTGTGTGTGTGTGTGTGTGTGTGTGTGTGTGTGTGGGAGAGTGAATGTATATGAATGTGTGTGCGTGTATGAAAGGTCTATATTACAACTATAAAAGCTGGGTTTAAGCGAAGATGAATCATGGTCACTGACACCCTCTCTTCCTGGCCCTTCTGTCAAGCCTCACGTGTCACCCTCTGGTCACTGCAACACCCTTCTGACACACCCTCCCAACGTCCTTCAACACCCACACACTTAAAATGTTAAAAAATAAGTTGCCTTTTACAGCAGAGGTTCTTGAAATACAACTGGTAAGTCACTAACACTGCGAGAACTAATATATGTGTTATAAATAGAACGAAAAGGATCATTAATTATTGCTGTCAAGGTGATTCAGTGGGGATTATTTTTTTCGTGGCGATAAAGTACCTGGCGGCAATATAGTCCTTCGTCATGCATGTAATATTAAGGTGTCAATCACAGGGACGTCAAAGGACCAAGCTGCCAGAAACCTTTCGATTTAATAAAAAAAAACAAAAACAATATAAAATAGACCTGTCTGACATCAAAGTGTAAATTCTATTATCGCTCTGTCAGTTACAAGACGTATTGAGTGCAAGAGTTTGAAAAAAAAATAGAGATTACAATTCTGGGAAAAGTAACGTTATTGAAGATTTTTTTCTTCTTAATTCTACAGTTAAAAGATAGTGGCGTGAACATGTCTAAGCTTTGACCTGATTTAATGAATAAACTGACACTTGAGTAACTTCTCTTTGTATGACTTGTTTATCCTCCCTTCTCTCACCTCCTTTTCTTCTACCCTTTCGTATTCCTCCTCCTCCACTCCCTCGTGTTCCTCCTCCTCCTCCTCCTTCTCCTCCTCTCCCATCTTTCCATCACTGTCACCATTATATCTATTCCAACACCTCGTTTGGGAGATAAATGGAGGTGAGCAAGACAAGGAAGAATTCAAGTACAGTACAGTAACAGGTGATGAGCTTACCTGTCTTCAATTTTTGTTCTTCTGGTGGATAGACAAAGGCTTAAAGAAACTATTAATACCAGTGGTGTGAGTCTCGCGTTTACTCCTTATATAATAGCAGATAAAACACTTGTCTAACCTAACCTAACCTAACCTTGATCAGAATATAATCAAACCCTTTTATAGTCCTCAACACCTTGGCATCACCTGCTCTACACACCATATCATGACAATACAATTCCCTTTCCCTGCAAGCTGATGTTTACAGCCTTCACCCTCTCCGACACTTACAACCCTATATCCTCACTATTTTATATCCTTCACACTCACGTCACAGTACTACATTCTCCCCCACACATCCCAACGCCCCAGGACCTTCCCTCTCCTCCTCACACCAATCAGCGTGACATAACAAGGATCAAGGCTTTGTTGACTGCATTTTCTGGTCAATATTTTATGCCTATTAAAAGATGCCATTCGCTCACACGAACTTTCACTGACTTTACATGACGTATCTTTTGTATCTCTCTTTTTTGTTTTCTTTCTCTCTTTTTTCTTTTATTTCTCTCTCTCTCTCATTCTCTTTCTATTCCTAACAATTCAACTATAGCATCAGGATGGTTTGCTACGTTACGTCATGTGATATGGCAGGATCGAGTTCGAGTTGGTTCTTTTGATAATGGATTGGCACAAGGGAAAGGCTGGTAAGAGCAGATGTCACTTATAAAGAACTGCCACCTGATGCCACTCCATGAGCTAAATTGCTCGTGATAAGTTTCAAGGTAATTCCGACTTTAATTACGTTACTTGATATTTCTCTTCTAAAGTGTCTAGGTAGTTTAAAGGTGAATTGGTATGAATGGCAACATTTCTCCGATTTTTATTTTCTTCACTATGAGACATTTAGACTGATGCTGCACAACTAAGGTATATTAAAATGTAATATATCTGCAATTGTTCTGAACAAATAAAGACAAAATCTTTATCAACAAGGACAGCATCTAATGTAAAAAAAAAAAAAAAAAAAAGACATTTGAAAAGTAAGAATGCATTAATGTTTACGAAGTTGAAATTTCTTGCTGATTACATTTCATGCAAGAGACGTACACAATTGAATCCCACTTAAGTATGGGTGACTATTACACTTGCTTGAGCTATGAAGCTCTACCTTGCAATGTTGACGTCACTGTCACACTGTATGTTTAAAGAGGAGAGTTTGATGACGAAAGTGCCTCTGGATAATGGGAGGAGAAAATAACCTCCAACTACAATAAATGCCATTCCAATGCTTATTTCATAACACAATAAAGGTCATACGTGCTCATAAGTAACACCAATATAGTTTTCGGTTTCAAATGGCATAGAAAAGAGAGTGTGATTAGGTGCAGAAAAATGTGTACACGATAATTATTTCTTTTTCTAGTTTCATCTCTATTACAGTAAGAAATGAAAGCAAAATATAAAGCCAATAGATCATACATTAAATATATTTTTCCCTGTGTTAAATGATTACATTTTTAAACCTTTTGGGACATGATCGGGCCAGAGTTTGGAAAGCCAGTTCGTCATTATTTGAGTATTTTATCAAGTAGCAAATACAGATCGTCAAAAAGGCTACAAGTCATATGTCTGGCTCATCTCTGCATTGACTGATGTGTTTATGAATCCATCCATCTTGTGGCATCAAACAGAGGGAAAACCAGAATGCTAATCTAAACAGAAAGTAAATTAGATAAATTATTAAAAGCAAAATAACCAAACCTTAGTGCAATGGCAGCGATAAAATCCGATGAGTGTGACGAACGAAGCAGAATATAAACAAGGATGATAGAACACACAGACAGAACCAAATAACGAACACGCGATAAAGTACACAGATGAAGAGGACATCAATCATGGGCCATCATGCCACGCCTCGCCAGTCACTCGGTTCAGTCCAGTGTGCAGAGGCTCGGGAAGGTCTGGGATCATTAATTCCTTCAAAGAGTCTGTTAAGTTAAAATGGTTCGGAATAGTATTACGTCTCACTTGTATTTCCTGGACACCACCTACACCTACACCTACATTTACACGTGTTTAAAGAGTAATGTTTGCTTATTCTGAGGCCAAACGAGGCGTTATTTCCCTGAGGACGAATATCTAATTGCTCAAAGAGAACGTTCTGTACCAATGGAACAAATTCATGAGTGTTCATTTTGCATTGAAAATTTTAATTGTTCTATTTATTTTCCACTTAGAAATTTCAATATGAGGTATATGATAAGATCCTCATAAAGGTGTAATCTATACATTACTCATTTTAATATCAAATTCTGCAATTAAAAGATAGTCCTAATAAACATCACACCAATGTTTCATTATAATAACAGAATGCTGGCTAATAAATGGTCATTAAATAAAATAAAAAACATTGTCAAAATATTGAGTGGTTATAAGCCTCCTAACTACTTCACAAATTTTCGTTGAACTGTAGCATCTGATGATATAAAGCATTTCCTTGAGTTGGTGAAGGAGAAGAGATTAGAGCAGGACGAGGAAGACAACATGATTCGAGCCTCAACATCAAAGGTCTGAGGAAGAATTATGATCCGGGAAGGAAATATGAAGGGATAAGTTTCACGAGATGGAGGACTGGTATTTTCTGTCAGGCAACTATTTATCATGGATAATACGAGAACAAATATAAACGACTGTGTAGACTCTAGCTTCTACACAAGGGACGATCACCTCAATAATGCAGAGATCACAAAGATATGGAAAGTCGAAAGCAAATGATAAATTGCTTCGTATGAAATATTTTCAAAGATCTTTCCAAGGGGCCTTCAAATTCTAAAAACAAGAGAGAGAGAGAGAGAGAGAGAGAGAGAGAGAGAGAGAGAGAGAGAGAGAGAGAGAGAGAGAGAGAGAGAGAGAGAGAGAGAGAGAGAGAGAGAGAGAGAGAGAGAGAGAGAGAGAGAGAGAGAGAGAGAGAGAGAGAGAGAGAGAGAGAGAGAGAGAGAGAGAGAGAGAGAGAGAGAGAGAGAGAGAGAGAGAATTATAAGTAAGATTAGTGGACTGAAAAAAGAAAAAGGACTCGCTACCTGCGTGAACAGGTTTTGTAATTACTATGAAAAAAAAAATGTGTACAAAAAGCATCAAACCATGTCTCTGTTTTTAAATTCACTATTCTGACCTTACGAGGGTCAGGTACGAATGAGTGGGGTGCCTTGATGTAACGCTACGTGCCACGCTTGGAATCAAAACCAGGCTGGTGGTGCACCGTCGACTCAGTTCATTCCCTCACCTACTCCACCAGAGCGAATTGGTTGATTAGTGAGTATCTGGAGGGTTGAGGAAGGTAAGCTGCGAGGACGTGGGTGTCAAGAGCCTCTGCAAGTGTAGGTGTGATGGGTTCTTACTAACAATTATAAAAAAGTAAACGAAATAATTTTAATCCGTTAAATTGTATAGATTCAGGGTAGGTCATTCCTATATATTTTTGCCGTAGAAGACCAGCATCACCCAGTAAATTTAGATAATGTTAACAAAATCAGGGAATGGGCTGGAGGGGAGGAGGGGGCAAACTATACCTAGGAAACAGCAATCATTCATTTTCATCTATCCTATCTCTCTCTTTCTCTCTTTCTCTCTTTCTCTCTTTCTCTCTCTCTCTCTCTCTCTCTGTCTCAACAACCAATTTGCTCTCTTTTCCCCGTCATAGCCGTTTTTATTTACGAGTCAAACACTCCACACAACTCTTATCTTTCCAACCTTTGCTCATTCCCCGCACATATTCCTTACGCAAACATTCCTTCCCTTCGTGTAATAGCGTTCTGATCTACCTGTGTTGTTTTCTCTCCTCTCTCGTCATACCCTCTCACCACCTGCTTCACCCTACCAAATAAGTCAGCGTAGCACCACACAGTAATCACACCCACCCACACACACACACACACACACACACACACACACACACACACACTCCCACGCGCCTTACCCTCCCTTCTGACTTGTTCCTCTACTTGCTTATTCTGCCTCCCCTCCCTCCCCCGCCACCTACACCCTTACCGCCCATCATCACGCCTTAGCAGCTATCCTCCTTCTACACCTACTTCTACCCCTCTTACTTCTCTTCCATGCCATATTCTCATAATTCACGTGTTCGTTCCATGTGTGTGTGTGTGTGTGTGTGTGTGTGTGTGTGTGTGTGTGTGTGTGTGTGTGTGTGTGTGTGTGTGTGTGTGTGTGTGTGTGTGTGTGTGTGTGTGTGTGTGTGTGTGTGTGTGTGTGTGTGTGTGTGTGTGTGTGACCTTTGGGTGTGCACCTTGGTAATGTACGCTTAGTCGGTGTGTTGACCCACCATTTGCATGTGAATTGGAGACATCGTTGCTGCTCCTTGTGTGTGTGTGTGTGTGTGTGTGTGTGTGTGTGTGTGTGTGTGTGTGTGTGTGTGTGTGTGTGTGTGTGTGTGTGTGTGTGTGTGTGTGTGTGTGGGTGTGTGTGTGACTATCAAAATGTCTTGTTATTCCATTGGTTTCCTTGGTGTGTTTCGCTTATTTTCTTGACTGACACTTTAATTTCGCATAGATGAAGGTGGTGGTGGTGGTGGTGGTGAGGTCGATGATGGTAGTTATAGTGGTGTTGGTATTAAATCATACTACCCATCAGAAGGTGTAGAACCTGTTCGAGCGGGATTACTAATGTTACTCGTGAAGGTAAAACACAGGCGTTGCACCATCCAATTCCGGTGACGTTAATGTGAAATCAGAAATCCCGTTCGTTTCAGAGACTGCGTTACCATCACGTCTGGCAACCTTGATATACATGAGCACTAACTAAAGGCCGTTAACCTGTACATATATTGCGTATCGAGTCAGGTTATGAAAATATTTAATCCTGTTAATATTCTTATAGTTGTATTTTACCTTTTATAACCTTTGAAGTAAGAAGAAATGAAAGCTGACCGGTTTTTTTGGGACAATTTTAAACAAAAGAATTCCATATTTTATTAAACTTTTTTTTTTAATATTGCGTCTTACTTTGAAAACACGTCCCAATGGTTTCGCTACAACGTCAACTGTCACCGAAATTCGCAGAAAGAACGCTTTTCCGGGTATGTGTTTGCTTGTGATGTACGTACCCACTCTGAACTCAGGCTGTAGCGTAGTGTTCTTGCTTTTAAACACCCTTGCTGCTTTGCACGTACTCGTATTTGCGAAGTAGTTGAAACTCTCCGATTGGCTGATATTACATTTATTCTTTTCTTCAAACATCCACATCAGCCACACAGTGTAGAGGTGTTTGTGCGTTCATTTAGTCCTATCATATACGTAATTATACATTCTCTGTCCCCAGGTCAAATAACGACAATTATCCAAAGCAGTAATAATAAAAAATTAATAATAGCGACATACATAAATATTGAAAAATGATTGCAAGCGTTCAACTACAGCCAGGGTGCTACAATCTAAACACACACAAACCACAATACCACAATGTTATACTTGATGTCATTTCTAATGGAAAGGAGACGGTAAGTCTCCCTATTAGAGTGGCCGCTAACCGTCTATTGTCAGCAGTACAACCCATAATGTGCCAGGATCTTCCCTCAGATTGCTTACCCTCGACGACAGCAGAGTCAATGCACTATAAAGGCCTCACCGAGCGTCAACCCTTGTACAAGACATCAGTAACTCATTTGTATTGTAGAACAAACCAATAAAAGGATACTCCATACATATCATATCATAGTATATCTACAATGCATATCAGCTTACGTTTACGTTAATAACACCAACAAATATCACAACAACTAAGTAAAACAAGGGAAAGGGGATTTGAATTCCTTACAATGCAATTCTATACACAGAGTAACAGTATAGCCTCTCATGACACTTAGACAGTATCACGACACCTGCCACCCACGACCTGATTTAACACCGAAGGACGTTGTCCAGGTCACTGAACGCCAACTAACCAGTATTATGTATAATAACAATACCTTTATTATTTTAATTTCATGCATCACGCTCGCGCTCTTCACTCGTATCAGATAGATCATATTATCAACAATTACTTTTACACGATGATAGTGATAGTCTGTAGAATAATAAGTGATTGCATGAAACAGTGGAACAAAGGTCAATGATCCCTCTCCTTCCCTCAGGCTGCATCTCCATCAACAAAACATTTTCTATTTACTTGCTGTTTCTCCACAATATATTTTACCAGTTATGTCTCGCTCATACGAGTACAAGTAATGAGTGCAGTGAACTGCTGTGAAAAATATCTTATCATAGTTTACATGAAGTGTCTATAGTGCCAAGACCATGTTTTTACTTGACGTGGAAGAGGTTGTGATGGATGCCAGAATGAGATCATTTGTCTGTCCTTTCACAACATTCCAGAGGCAAGTGTACATCAATTAGTATCAAGCCAGAAAGGTTAATGGAATGACCCGTGCTTTCAAATACTGAGAGACTGACTGATCTAGAGCCAACTATGAAAGGATACAATTCTACAGAGAAGGGCCCAGTTTTTTACTTATAACACAACACACCTTACTGATCAAACTGAGATGATGTTAACCTTGATTCTTCCTCAACACAACTAAGATTATTTATAAGACACAGATATAATATAGGTTAATGTGCAACAGAAGAAAACACGTGTTGCCTCACTGTACAGGCTATCCAGCAATTACCACTTAATATGAAGTCATTACACCACGACAACCCTAATATAGCGCTTATGATAACACCATAGGATACACCACAAGTCATTCCAAGTCTGGGAGAGAGAAAGAGAAAGAGAAAAAAAAATACAGAAAGAGAGACAGAGGGAGAGAAAAAAAAAGCAAGAGAAACAGGGAGAGCGAGATATTTTTAGGTTCCACGGAAATTACCTGAGAGCGACAACAACAGTGAATGACGAACACCTGTATTCTGCGTTGATGAAATGCTTGTTAAGGGTTCTGGCGGCACGGCTCACACCTGTTCCACGCCAGGTGTTAATGGCATGACCTATTTTGGTGCCAGACTCGGTGATCCATATTTTCATCTTTTTTGTTTTCTCTTTTTTCTTGTCATATTTTTCTTCTTTTTGTTCATCTCTTCTGTGTCTTTTTCTTCCCTCTTCCCTCATATGCTTTCTCATCATCTTCCTAAATTTGTTATTATTCTAGTTCTTTTTGTCATCATCGTCGTTTTTCTTTCTTTCTTTCTTTCTTTCTTTTTCTTCTTCATGTAGGTAGATGATTACAGCAGTTTTTTTTTTCTCTCTCCCTCTCTCTCTCTCTCTCATATAGTTTTTTCTTCCTTGTGTATTGAACTGTGTATGTGTGTGGATATGGGTGTACATGTATATGCGTATATGTATATATGTATGCATGTGTAGCTATGAATGCATGGCTGTATGTATCCCTGTACGTCCCTATATAATGCACGCGGGAGCCCCATTAATCATAGTGCTTCAGCCCCTACTGACTTCCACCCTCCTGATATCTTATTAATAAATTACCCTAATTAGATACACGTGCTGAAAATTCTCCGGCCTTCACGAGGGTGGACGGCGACAGACCAGCCTCAGGAACTGCCCTTAAACAACCATGTAATTGCACCAACTCTCTCCCAAAGCAGGTGTACGACCGGTGTATAATTAACTTAAGACTACGTAACTTCCCATTTTATTGAAAATACGACAACATTAAGTACCTTTCTCTAAGGGTGGTAGTGGTGGTGGTTGCGATAGTGGTGGTAGCGGCGGTGG
>JAXIVD010010706.1:0-5000 GCA_036785275.1 Cancer borealis
GGTGGTGGTGGTGGTGGTGGTGGTGGTGGTGGTGGTGGTGGTGGTGGTGGGGGTGGTGGTGGTGGTAGTAAATGTGATGGTGGTGATAGAGGCTTCATGCTGTTACTAGTTATATTATTATTGTTGTTACGATTGTGTATTAACTTGTAATTATTGTCGTGGAAGTGTTGCAGATTATAACTTTTTGTGTGTGTAGTTTACGAATACCACGTTGTGTGAGGACAGGCAGAGATGCACATGTGACCACCACTGTGAGGGCAGATCGAACGTGCAATGCCACAAGTAACCTCATTCGTGGGCGAGGAGTAGAATTATAAGGAATAATCACATCACGCCTGAATATTGCGAAGAAAATCATGAATAGTCAGTCATAAGATTTTGTCATGAACGAATATCAAGGAAAAGGAAAGGAGCAGCAAAAGCAGGACCAGGAACAGGAACAGGAACAGGAACGGAGGATGAAAGGCAGGAAAAGTGACGACATTGTAAGAAGAAGAAGAATAACAACCCATTGAATATATACATTATTGCAACGTTAACGATGATAATAATGGTGATAGTCATGAGAACTATAATTGAACTCAATGCAAAAGGAGAAATGAGTTACAGGAACCAAATGCAAATAAAAGAAGATGCTCATAAACGACAAGGAGGACTGCTAGCCACATAAGGAGAAAGTGAAGCAACACAAGGCAGCGGAGAGGCAATGAGGAGGAGGGGGAGAAGGAGGAGGAGGAGGAGGAATGGAAGAAGGTCGAAGGGAAAGGAGAGGAGGAGGGAGGGGGGAGTAGGGAAGAGAGCAAAGAGCAACAAACGAAGAGGAGAAAGAAGAAGAGGAGTACAGTACCACAGCAGGAGAAGCAGCAGGAGCAAATGGTGCTGTTCCGGGAGCCCAGCACACCGCGAGATCACTGTATGTATAATTGGGACGAAGATTGATGAGGCTCCGAGGAAAAGAAACATCCATCAAGGGGCTGAAGGTGGGGTGGGTGGGCGGGAAGGGCTAGAGACGTCGCGGGAAAGACAGGAGAGGGTGGATGGTGGGTGTGGGGGAGGGAGTGGAGGGAGCAAATCGATCCAACCGAACTTAACTACTTGAGTAAATTTGTCTTAGAAGGGAAGAGATCATTAGTTACAGCAACTTGCAAATGGATTAACTGACACGTATTTATTTTAACTGTATTTCATGGTCTCCTCTTTCATCATCTGTTCTCTCTTCCAACTCGTTATTTGTTTTCTCTTCATTACCTTCTTCGTACACGTCCTTCCTTTAGTCTAATTCTTTATCGTCGCCTCTTAACTATATTACCTTTCATCCTTTCCTTTCTCCTCAATTTATCGCACGTACGCGGCCTTGTTCTAAATTTTTTTCACCCTCGCCAACTGGGCCAAGAGAGGCGGTGTGCCCTTTAGGAGGATCCCGAGAGAAGTGAGCCTCGTGCAGTCCAGGCCTCACTCTGACAGCCCCCCTAGTGGGATCGTGTCGCTTCCACTGATCTGTGGCCCCAAAGCTCATCATTCGTAGGTTGTATGGGTCTCTCATGCTGCTCTCATAGGGGTGTGAAGCAGCGCGTGTGTCAGCGAGGAAGAGTTATGAGAAAGAGGCTATGAAAAAGGAGGATAGGAGGAGAAGAAGAAGAAATGAGAAGAAAGAAAGGAAGGAGGAAATTTCGTGTGTGTGTGTGTGTGTGTGTGTGTGTGTGTGTGTGTGTGTGTGTGTGTGTGTGTGTGTGTGTGTGTGTGTGTGTGTGTGTGTGTGTGTGTGTGTGTGTGTGTGTGTGTGTGTGTGTGTGTGTGTGTGTGTGTGTGTGTGTGTGTGTGTGTGTGTGTGTGTGTGTGTGTGTGTGTGTGTGTGTGTGTGTGTGTGTGTGTGTGTGTGTGTGTGTGTGTGTGTGTGTGTGTGTGTGTGTGTGTGTGTGTGTGTGTGTGTGTGTGTGTGTGTGTGTGTGTGTGTGTGTGTGTGTGTGTGTGTGTGTGTGTGTGTGTGTGTGTGTGTGTGTGTGTGTGTGTGTGTGTGTGTGTGTGTGTGTGTGTGTGTGTGTGTGTGTGTGTGTGTGTGTGTGTGTGTGTGTGTGTGTGTGTGTGTGTGTGTGTGTGTGTGTGTGTGTGTGTGTGTGTGTGTGTGTGTGTGTGTGTGTGTGTGTGTGTGTGTGTGTGTGTGTGTGTGTGTGTGTGTGTGTGTGTGTGTGTGTGTGTGTGTGTGTGTGTGTGTGTGTGTGTGTGTGTGTGTGTGTGTGTGTGTGTGTGTGTGTGTGTGTGTGTGTGTGTGTGTGTGTGTGTGTGTGTGTGTGTGTGTGTGTGTGTGTGTGTGTGTGTGTGTGTGTGTGTGTGTGTGTGTGTGTGTGTGTGTGTGTGTGTGTGTGTGTGTGTGTGTGTGTGTGTGTGTGTGTGTGTGTGTGTGTGTGTGTGTGTGTGTGTGTGTGTGTGTGTGTGTGTGTGTGTGTGTGTGTGTGTGTGTGTGTGTGTGTGTGTGTGTGTGTGTGTGTGTGTGTGTGTGTGTGTGTGTGTGTGTGTGTGTGTGTGTGTGTGTGTGTGTGTGTGTGTGTGTGTGTGTGTGTGTGTGTGTGTGTGTGTGTGTGTGTGTGTGTGTGTGTGTGTGTGTGTGTGTGTGTGTGTGTGTGTGTGTGTGTGTGTGTGTGTGTGTGTGTGTGTGTGTGTGTGTGTGTGTGTGTGTGTGTGTGTGTGTGTGTGTGTGTGTGTGTGTGTGTGTGTGTGTGTGTGTGTGTGTGTGTGTGTGTGTGTGTGTGTGTGTGTGTGTGTGTGTGTGTGTGTGTGTGTGTGTGTGTGTGTGTGTGTGTGTGTGTGTGTGTGTGTGTGTGTGTGTGTGTGTGTGTGTGTGTGTGTGTGTGTGTGTGTGTGTGTGTGTGTGTGTGTGTGTGTGTGTGTGTGTGTGTGTGTGTGTGTGTGTGTGTGTGTGTGTGTGTGTGTGTGTGTGTGTGTGTGTGTGTGTGTGTGTGTGTGTGTGTGTGTGTGTGTGTGTGTGTGTGTGTGTGTGTGTGTGTGTGTGTGTGTGTGTGTGTGTGTGTGTGTGTGTGTGTGTGTGTGTGTGTGTGTGTGTGTGTGTGTGTGTGTGTGTGTGTGTGTGTGTGTGTGTGTGTGTGTGTGTGTGTGTGTGTGTGTGTGACTTGATTAGGCGGGTCTCAGGTGTGCCAGGTTAGAGCTCAAGGTGTGAACTAATGGTTGGGTGGAAGCAATAACGAGATGAACCGATAGCGAGATGGATGGCGGTGTGAATGGCTGAGAAAGACTCCGGTGTTGAGTGATGGGTGGAGGGTGTAGCAGCCATATAGATGGGGAGAGAAGGAGATGGACAGAGAGATAAGCTGCTATCCTGGCTGAGAATTGATGGATAGTGGAGATCGATTGGTAGACGAATAGATAGATGAGAAAGAAAAAAAAAAGAGAAGGATGGAGAAACTGCAATGAATCGTCAGAGAGCATATGTCCCTCTGCGCTAACTAAAGAAATCGATCACTTGGGAATGGATCGGTGAAGAGAGCATGCAGAGCGGTAACTCCTCACGTGGGCAGAGCAGGTGGGGCACTGAGGGGAGCATTGGAGAGTAAGGGGAAGGGGCAGCATATTGATGGGACGTGAGATCGATACGCACCACCTGATTAATCTTAGTAAAGCAGGGTGGTGAGAAGGCGGTCTGTGGTGGCGGCGTGAGGAGGCGGTGGTCGGGGGAGAAAGGAGAATAGGGTCACCTGTAGTGGATGGGAGGGGAGGAAGGGAAGCGGAGCGTGGCCGTAAAGAAGGGTAGGCTCTGGCACATGAGGTGAGGTATTGGTGAAAGGCTCGCGTGTTAAGTGGTGCTGGTGGGGGGCTGGGCGGCATACTGCGCTATATATACCAACACCCACATTGCCCTGCCATACCTCATGCCCTAACCTTATCCACCGTAACCTCTATACTTCTGTTCTAACCCCATCGCCATCCCCGCATCCCCTGTCACTCCCTGGCCACATTAATGTCCCTCCAGCAGCATCCATTCCACATGCTACATTCGACTCTTCCTCGCCTTCCCACCCCCACAGCTTCCATAATCGTCCCCCACAACTCTGCCTCCTTACTGCTAATCGTCATGACCAACACTGCACCGTCATTACTGCTTGACTAATTATCTGTCAGCCATATTGATGCTCTTCGTCAGCGTTGCCAACTACGAGCCTCGGCCACGACTCGCTAATAAATCCATTTCACGACATTAATCCCGCCACAAAACCGGTCTCACAGATAGGCTTCACAGGTCATCTTACCCTCCATTGTTAGTGATGGATTTTCCGGCTGTTATCCATATACATACAAGAATATTTTAGTTTTTTTTTCCATGCACATTATTTTTGTTTTTGATGCTCGCGACCTCTCATGGCCTCGAAGCAGTGTTGTCAGTGGCCATATCTCGCCAGTCCTCGTCCAACAGGGTCAAGGAAAGGCTTATGACAGATGTTTAGGAGTCCGATGCTGCTATGATCAACATCCGTTCTCATCTCCTCTCACTTTTACCGAGCCTTCCTCTCTCCTCCTGTCTCCCCCATCTTCTCCCTGCCCGCACACTACCTCCGGTCCTTCCTCCTTCCTTCAACAAGGTCTACAAGCAATCATGGAATCGTCTGACAAGTGGAAAGGTGCCATTCAGCGTAAACAAATTGTAAATCCTTCAAATAGACACATGAAATAAGAAACTTGTTTAGAGAAAAGACAGAGTGAAACTTGTCGGTTCATCAAGCGTAAAAATGTTTGTCTTGCAATATTAACTCTCCAAACATCATAGAGAGGCAACAGGTAAAGCAAGTAAACTGCTTGTCCTTACCAGTAGAAAGTTTTCCTTCACGAACACAGGCAAAAATCCACACATTTCTGGTCAGATTGCATTTGAAAATAGGAAGTATAATATTGATTTCCTTTTTATATTTTCGTGTTCTTATTGATAATATAAAACCACCACAAACTAATGGCTTTCTAATATTATGTTATGAATTTGAAGAAAAAAAATGCTG
>JAXIVD010010706.1:7500-12806 GCA_036785275.1 Cancer borealis
TGACCCTTCATTTGCTCTTCCTCGTTGGGTCGTAGTCTGCCGCGCCTCGTTACCTGGCCTTAATTACCAGACTGCCTTGTTAAGAACCCTCTGACCAGTTCTTATGACCTCTCTTTTACCTCCCTCGTTAATTCAACACTGGACTTGTTGATTACAAGATGAGCAACAGGAAGGAAGAGGAGGAGGAGGAAGAGGAAGGGGAGGAGGAGGAGGAGGAAGAAGAGGAGGAGGAGGAAGAGAAGGAGGAGGAAGAGAAGGAGGAGGAGATATTTGATTTTGTTCTTCTTAATTTGGTTCAATGATTAGACATCAAATAGCAATAATAAAAAAATAAATAAAAGATAACAAGTGAAGGGAGATAGAGACCAAAGGAAAAGAGGAAGATTAAAGTATGTAAAAGTAAATGTAGAAAATAAAAAAAAAGAAGAATGATAAGTAAAATGAGAACAAGAAGAGAAAACAAACAACAGCATTTCTCTCCCCACCTCCTTCCTTCCTGATGCATCTTTTCCTCCTTCGCGTCCATCTTCGTTTCTTACAACATTGGATTTTTTTTCCTCTTCACGTTTTTCCTTTTCTATCTTGTCTCTAGCTGTTTGTATATTTGATTCTGTCTTTATCTCTTTCTTTCGTTTTTCTTCCCGATCTCTCTCTCTCTCTCTCTCTCTCTCTCTCTCTCTCTCTCTCTCTCTCTCTCTCTCTCTCTCTCTCTCTCTCTCTCTCTCTCTCTCTCCTCTCTCTCTCTCTCTCTCTCTCTCTCTCTCTCTCTCTCTCTCTCTCTCTCTCTCTCTCTCTCTCTCACTGCATCCTTATTTAGAGGTGAGAGTACCTGTCAGGAAGCTTGGATTGCCTTCATGAGCCTCGTGTAATGGCGTGATAGTAGTACATAAAAGCTCACAACACATACACTCTAGGGACCAATTGAGTGTTTTGTCCTTAACCGAGAGGAAACACAAAGAAAAACAAACGTAATCAGAAGTAAAGAGCAAGAAGCAATGCAGTCAAACAGCCATCAGGACGCTGGGTCGTTTACCTTTATTGCAAACATTGTTGGAGATAGTGGTCAAGTTTGTGTTTTAAAGAATTTATTGTGTTACACTGCATCATGGGAGGAGGAAGTTAATGCCACTCTTAACGACGTCATTTGTAACGAAGAATTTAGTGCAGTGTAGTTGTATTTGCTCGCATCTAAGTTTTACTTTATTTCTTGTTCGTGATGAGTCATCTATTAGAAAATGTTTGTGGGTCAACATTCTTAAACACAATGGATTAAAAAATATACATTCATTTCCATTCTCGAGAGAGAACAGGTTTAGTCGTGCCAATTTCTCCGTATAATTTATTTCGCAAAAAAATATTATTTTCGTAGCCTTTAGCTGGGAAGCGCCTAATTTTTCCGTATATTTTGCATGATGAGACCACTTGAATTACACTGCATACACCAAGTTGGATATAACCAAGCTGATATATAGAGGTAGAGTTATATCTTTATTCTTGAAGGAAAATTTTCGTGTATATAAGGCCCAGTATACTTAGCCTTACTTACCCGTGGCGTCTTAACATTGTTGGGAGAATTTAAAATTTGACACAATATATAAATATATAAATATATAAATATATAAATATATAAATATATAAATCCTTGATCAGTGAATGAATTTCAAGGCAGCTAACAATATTGTGTCTGATTATGCCTTGGAGCATTTTGCCAAATATTGATGTCAAGCTAATGGACATGTAATTCCCGGATGCATTTCTCTTGCGTTTCTCAAAGATATTGGTGATTTTGGATGTCTTTCAATCGGCAGCTACTAAACATTGTCATAGGGAATTATTAGATACAGATGTAAGGTATTTTAACTATTTCTTTTTTTTCTCTCTCTAAGAATCTTAAAACATATAGTTGTTGGCTCTAAATCTTAATTGTTTTGTATATTGTTACGTGGGTTCAAGACGCCTTCTGTAGTTATTTCAAACTTTTGTAGTGTATGTGCGGAACTTATTGAATTTTCATTGACACATTTTGTTAGTAAGCCACATAGATATTTCAATTACTATTACTGACACATCACTGTTGGTATCACTAAGCCCATTCAGGGTACGTACTTAGGTTATCTTCTCCACACTCACGGGTTACAGCGTGGAGGACGGGCTTAAGAGCTTGAAATTAAATAATACTAAAACGCGTACAAAACATACCATGGTGCTGTCTGTGTATACAAAAAAAAGGTGTATATGTATGCCTTGATATATAGACAAAAAATTGGTGTTCTAGTTTTCTTGACTTTTCTACGAGTTTTGCTTATTATTTTACAAGTAACATTGGAGCGACATTGTTTACTTTGGCAGAGAACGTGATGTGAACGGAAGAAATTAAACAATGTGAAGATGAAATGAAAACATTGCTTTTGAACGTTGCTCATTACTCATGGTTGTCATCGTTTGATATACTCAGCAAGTGGGGAAGGAAATGGGGTGCTGAGAAGCGTTGTCTTCAGGATGAAATTATTGCGTTGTAAGAAGAGTTTAATCATTGCTCTGCCCTCTGGTATGTAAGAGGTGCTTTCAGAGTATGAGTAATGACAGGCCCCATTTGTGTGTGTGTGTGTGTGTGTGTGTGTGTGTGTGTGTGTGTGTGTGTGTGTGTGTGTGTGTGTGTGTGTGTGTGTGTGTGTGTGTGTGTGTGTGTGTGTGTGTGTGTGCGCGCGCGCGTGTGCGTGTGTGTGTGACCCTTTTTAGCGCAGTAGTGTTCCTCTGTATACATAACCTGACCTTGTGTACATACTATATACGTTTATGGGCAGATTTATTGTGCGTACCTGTGTACATACAATTATTTTAGACTGTTAAATGTGGGTGCATGTATGTATGTGTGTGTGTGTGTGTGTGTGTGTGTGTGTGTGTGTGTGTGTGTGTGTGTGTGTGTGTGTGTGTGTGTGTGTGTGTGTGTGTGTGTGTGTGTGTGTGTGTTACCTATGTGTGCACTGAGCGAGGCGCACGACTGCTTGGCTAATGAGAGGCAGACACCGTGTTAAGAGGCATTGTGTGGAAGGTCGCCCCTCTCACCTCTGACAAATTGTTATTACCACCGCCACCACCGCCACCATTCCTACCTACCATCACCACCACAACAACCATCTGCCACCACTTCCACCACCACCGATGTCACCACCACCACCACCACAGTACCCATAATTTCTACCACCAGCACCATTAACACCAATAATAACCACTCCAACTAGCTTGCACTGCGGTCGTACCCTTCACAACCTTTAGACACATAATCACACACGTACAAACTTAACTACCACTACCTCTGCATTTTTTCTTCTTTTTACTACCGGTAGAATTAATATCTCCGTTCCAGTCATCACCATTACCTACACCATCATCATTACCACTAACAGTAACATTACTACTCCTACCGCCATCACCATTACACTCACGAACATATACCAACGTTAACCCTTCTCTTCCCTTCCTTCTCCACAATCCTTCCTCCACCTGCTCCTTCTCCTTCCCCCTTCCTCCCCTTCCTCCCTCACATCCCACACTACCTCCCTCCCAAATTTTTCTTCCTCGCGCTACGCTTTCACTTTCATTAACTGTTATAGTCATTAAATTTGATTACCAAAGCGGCACTGCCATTAAACAAGCAAAGTACATAACGGGATCATAAGCATCATCATCATCATTATCATCATCATTATCATCATCATTATCATCATCTTTATCATCATCATCAGCAGCAGCAGTAACAATAACAAAAACAACACCAATAACAACAACAACAATAACAATAACGGTAACCACAATAACAACAACAACAGTAACAACAATAAGAACAATACTCATTATAACAGTAGCTACTACTATTATTAGATGAAAAAAAACGAAATGAAAAGAAAAAAAGAAAGGAAAAGAAATAAGAAAAGAAGAAGAAGAAGAAGAAAGAGGAGAAGGAGAAGGAGACGGGACGAAAAAAATACAACAGCAGCAGCAGCAACAAAGATAACATCATTAATAACAACATCATCAACAACAACAACAACAACAACAACAACAACGACAACAACGATAGCAATAAAGATAACAATAACAATAATAATAACAACAACATTAACACCCCTAAAAAAAATCACGCTCAAAAAATATAATTACGTAAATAGACATGCTGGGTGACCGTGAACTACAAAACCAGTCACCCAGCATACCCAAACTGTACCTCAGATTGAACAAACACACACACACACACACACACACACACACACACACACGCACACACGCACACACGCACACACGCACACACGCACACACGCACACACACACACACACACGTTTAAAATAAATTATCACCTAAGCCATTAATGTAATTTTTAAGTATGCTGGTGTTACTAAACCTTCATGATGTCTTCTAGGATTCAGATCAACATCATAGTTTCTAACGAATAAATAGATTGGTAGCGAAATATATATTGTATGTGTGAAGTGGCAAGCTGTCCTGTTTGCTACCCTTCCTCTCTCTCCTCCTCTCCTCTCCTCCTCTCCTCCTCTCCCTTCCTCTGTTACCAAGTGGGTTGTGAGGGGAGGGAGTCAGCTGCTTCACTCACTCACTTACTCGCTCATTACGTTTTGTTCAGACGTTCGAAGCACCAGGCAGCCGTCTCGTACCAACCTTTCAGCCTTCCTCTGCCTTATTTCATGAGTCAGTAGTAATAGGATTTGCCGTTTTGGTGTATTAATAATTATCAACTCTGGTTATATATGGTGATTAAAGCCATACTTATAATGAGACGAATGGCTTGGTAAGGAAAAGGTGATCGCTCTGTAACATATCCGGTTTAGGCTAGCAAACATGACTGACAATGTCAACTAATAACTATTAAAACATCGTAAAACAAAGAACTATTACATAATTTGTTGTACTACATGCATTCATAACAGCATGGCGTTAAAAAATATTAATAAAAGTTAGATTACATTATTAATTTCAAGGAATAACATAACCTAACATTCACTATCTGGCAAGACCTAGTATTACACCCTTGTCTAGCTAGCCTTGCGGTTTCGACAGAAGCAAGCGTGGCATCTAGGAGGTACAAGCCGGTGTGGTTTTACTTCCATCCATCTGAACACTGCAAACCACAGCCACACCCCGCTCATCCATCGCGCGTTCATGTATATTTTGTAGTGTTAATACCGTGTGTTAAGAAGAGGATTACCGCCTGTTACCTGTTACTAATTACCTGTTACCAGCGCTGCTATGTAAGTGTTAATACGTTGTTACAATGTTAGTTATTTATACC
>JAXIVD010010707.1:0-12804 GCA_036785275.1 Cancer borealis
CTAACACGTGGATAATATTAAACCAATCAAACCCGAGTAATAATTTGAAGTGTGTTATTATTAGGTGACACGTGTCCTGCTGTCCCCTACCTGCAGGCTTCCCCTTTGATGGCTAACTAATTGCATGGAAGCCTCACCAACGTGCTTTTCATCTATACTTGAGGATCATCTATGTATGTATGTGTGTGTGTGTGTGTGTGTGTGTGTGTGTGTGTGTGTGTGTGTGTGTGTGTGTGTGTGTGTGTCTATTATGTGTACATGCTTGACTGCTTCCCGTGTCAATACTCGCCCGTGTCGCTGACCCCACCTGGCTAATGGTGTTACACGTGGGCCAAACACACGTGGGAGGAGGATGTAGTAGTGGGAGGTTAAAATGTGGTGTAATAAATGGAATAGGTGAACAGTGGTGAGTTAAAAAGAACATTATAAACAACCTTTCTTAGTGTAATGAGCTGAAAGTCTGTCCTTCCTTTACCAAGACTCGCCTTGACTCACCACGAGCGATTGTTACTTTAAAAAATAAAAAAAAAAGAACAACCTCCTGCTAGGCTGTAAACACACACTCTTTCTAACACAGCTTTAATACAAATATAATAACATCATACAAAATAAAAGCACTACCTTCCTCTATGTCTCCGTTACAATCAGCCTTAATACTACACAGAGCTCCCCTCTGAACCACCTCACAAGGCTAGGAATAGAGAACAGTGCCAGCCGGGGATTTGATATGAAGTAATTATCATAGCGTTTTTTAAAGTTTCTACGGTAGCTAAGTTGAGTCGAAGGTAGTCCGTTCCAAACATTGACAACACGATTAAAGAAAATATAATTGGCTTCGATAGTTTCAAAGCGTTTCCTAATTATTTTGTAACCGTTGTTTCTAGTGATGTTAGAACGGTCCACTGTGAAATAGGCGTCTGGGCTTGCGTTACTATAACCTTTGAAATTTTTGAAAACTGCGATTAAGTCTCTTTTTAACCTTCGTTTCGTTAGCGGAAATAAAATGAATTATGTAAGTCGTTTCTCGTATGGTTGGGAATAATTTTGGTTACGCGACGCTGTGCTCTTTTTAATTTGATGAATATGATGATGATGATGATTGTGGTAATAAAAAAACCCGACTACATATGGTGTGTGTGTGTGTGTGTGTGTGTGTGTGTGTGTGTGTGTGTGTGTGTGTGTGTGTGTGTGTGTGTGTGTGTGTGTTTATGAAGTCAAATACAAAAAATATACAAAAGTACATAGGAAAGGACGGATTCCCTCCACCTTGTTAATTACCTGTACCTACATCAATCACTGCTCCTCAAAAGTCACCCCCACTTAAAAAAAGAAATACCCTCCCCCCTCCCACCCCGCTCCCCTTAATTGAAAAAGAGTCATCTTCTCCAGGACCTGATTAGCTGGAAGACATAAAAAAAAAATATTGGGAGGAAAGAAAAAAAATCTACCAGCCATTTATTACATTAGATTGATATTTTTTCCTTGTTTAAGACAGACTCGAAGGGTATTTAATTATTAACACCATTACTCTAACCATTCTATTATTTTATATTTTTCTATCTATAATACGAATACCAAAATTACTAATACCAGTGAATTTAATGAAGATGGAAAAGCGATTATCGTCATATCTACTATCCTCCTCCTCCTCCTCCTCCTCCTCCTCCTCCTCCTCCTCCTCCTCCTCCTCCTCCTCCTCCTGTAGGTGACAACTTGAATGCTCTCAGTGTTGGCACAGCAGATTAACCCGTTATAGACCAACACACCTCCAGTTATCTGTCCACCTGAATACATACCTGACCTACCTGATACCTCCTCCTCCTCCTCCTCCTCCTTCTCCTCCTCTTCATCTTCATCTTCCTCTTCCTCTTCCTCTTCCTCTTCCTCTTCCTCTTCCTCTTCCTCTTCCTCTTCCTCCTCCTCTTCCTCTTCCTCTTCCTCCTCCTCTTGCTCGTTTCCTTGTTGGTCGTTATTCAAATGTAACAAGAGCATTCAACTTCGTCACGTGAGTTTTACATCTCTCTCTCTCTCTCTCTCTCTCTCTCTCTCTCTCTCTCTCTCTCTCTCTCTCTCTCTCTCTCTCTCTCTCTCTCTCTCTCTCTCTCTCTCTCTCTCTCTCTCTCTCTCTCTCTCTCTCTCTCTCTCTCTCTCTCTCTCGACCCTAAGGTGAAGGCGACGGAAGAAACATCAAAAATTCTCCCAAAACACATATGGACACACAGTCTGAATTCCTTTGTGCTTGAGGCGAGGTGTAAGGAAAGAGTGAGGCGGGGTTGCAGTGGGAGAGGAACAGGATGGGAAGAAGAGGAGGAGAGGAGGAAAAGGGCGCAGAGGAAGGGATAGGGAAGGGGTAGGGAAGAAGGGTAATAGGCTAGGGGTGGAAAATGGACATAGGTACAAGAGAAGAGAAGGAGGGACAGTTATCTTGGAAGGGGACAAAGAAACAGACGGAAGAAGGTTACTTTGAGGGTTTGGGGACGTGCGTGAAGGGGGGGGAGAGAGAGAGAGAGAGAGAGAGAGAGAGAGAGAGAGAGAGAGAGAGAGAGAGAGAGAGAGAGAGAGAGAGAGAGAGAGAGAGAGAGGTGGTAAAAGGGGTACTGTTTCTGACACATTCACCAACACAACAATCACATTACTATCACTTCCTTCATCGCTACCCTACTTTCCTTTCTCTCACCCAACCCTACACACTCCCCGCCCATCCCGTCCTTCTCCTCTCCCCCAACACCGTCCCGCCCAACCTCATCCCTCGCCCCCCCTACGTCCCACAACGCGTGTTCCCTCTCCACAGTTTCCTCTCTCCCTCTCAACTACTTTTCGCTCAGTGTTTCATTTACATTTTCATTGCTTCATTGTTTCATTCTTTAAACTGAGTGACGGTCTCGTGTCTCCTCGTTGTTTTGTTATTTACTTTTTCCTCCCAAGTCGGCCATTTCGTTTAAATCCAAGAATGGACTTAATATACATACTGGTGTGAGTTTTCCTTGCAAAGTTTAGTTGAGCTTTCTTGATGTTTAAATTCAAGATACTCATGATTTATTTCATTATTATATATATATTTTTCTTATTAACTTCAATACGAATTTATTATGTTTGTGAATTTAATGTATTTTCTCTACTTACTTAAATGATAAATATATGCAAGTACAAATTCAGTTTAACAAATCATTTCCTTTCCTTCCAATCCCAACACTGTACAAACACATTAATTCAATTAAGGTTACTAAGTGCTGGAAGGGGGAGGCTGTGGCCACCAGATGCCTAAGACGATAACAAACCTATTTTGTGTTCAGAATATACCGCGAGTGAGGGAGGGAAGGTGGATAGAGAGAATGGAATAGGAGGAGGAAGAGAATAGGAAGAGTAAAAGCGAGTGGAGATGGGAGGCAGGGCAGGGCAGGGGAGGAGAGGGGAGGGAGAATAATAGGATTGGAAAGGGACATGGCCGGGAAAAGGATAGGGGAGGAACATTGAGGACGGAGGCGAGAGAGGAGAGTGACACAGAAGAAAGGGCGACGAGGATGTATGGGGCAGTGTATGGCTTAGGATAAACCCGGGAAGGCATAGGGAGCGACGGAGGTTAATAAAAGGGTGTGTGGAGGTGAGGGGAAGGTACGGAGGGTTGTGGGGGGCGGGAGGTGATGGGGGTGGGGGGAATAGGTAAGTAATGGTGAATGGGAGGGACGCTCGACTCCAATCAAATAAATCTCTTTGGAACTTGTTTCAATCGAGTGTTAACGCTGCCACTTGTGTTGTTGATTCTCCTCCTCCTCTTCCTCTTCTTCCTCTTCCTCCTCTTCCTCCTCTTCTTCCTCCTCCTCCTCCTCCTCCCCCTCCTCATCCTCCTCAGCTATAGGTCTGTTGTTGTTTGCTTGCATTCCTTTGTAATCCTCCTCCTCCTCACAATCCTTCCCTCTAATTCTACTCACATATTTTTCGCTATTTCGTTCTTGTTCTTCATGATAACCGTCTTCTCCTCATCCTTTTTGTTTCTCCTCTTCTTCCCCATCCTTTCCTTCTTCCCTTCTCTACTCTGTCCTCATACTAGTAGTCCCCTTAAGCAAGTAACCTCATTATAAACCAAACAACATTTCTGTTACCTGATATCCTCCTCCTCTTTCTCTTCCTCTTTCTCTTCCTCTTCCTCTTCCTCATCCTCTTCCTCTTTCTCTTCCTCTTCCTCTTCCTCTTCATCTTCCTCTTCCTCTTCCTCCTCCTCCTTCTTGTTCATCTTGTTACTAGTATTATTCTTGTTGTCGTTGTCCTTTCCTATCACTTTTCCTTTTCCTCCCTAATGAATAGGGTCCGGGGTGGCTCTGTGGTACAGTGCTCGGCTCGTGACCTAAATGTTGCGAGTTCGATCCTGGCTCACGGCAGCTGCTTGGTGAGAGGGGCAGCGCTTTCCTGTTAACCCTAGTGTATGCTAGGGTTAACAAGGGAGGCCTGTTCCCACCCCACCCCACCCCGCCCCACCCCGCCTTCCGCTGCTGTGAGTGAGTGAGTCTGACTGACTCACTCACTCACAGCAGCGGAAGGCGGGGTGGGGCGGGGTGGGGTGGGGTGGGAACAGGCCTCGCCTCCCTTGTTAACCCTAGGCAGTCCTTCACGTGCAACAACAAACCGATGACGCTGCAGCCGTAAGGACGCCGCTCTATAATCCGATGATGAGAGTAATGCACAGAATTATAATGATGTCCACAGTATAGCTAACTCATACCAACACACACGGCTTGCTCACCCTAGTAACAGCGCCGCCGCAACCCACCCCCAATGAACCACTCTCCACCCCCACCCTCCACCAACCAGGAAATTGAATAAAAAAAAGAGAAAAAAAGTACGTACAAGCATTACACGGCCCATGGAACAAAGCACGTGACATTGTGTGCGCGGGTCTACGTCTAACTAATAGGACTGGAATGTGGCTTCAGGCAGACGGCCGACCACTAGCTGCAGGACTTCAATTATGCGATCAAGTATAATTAGCACAGAAACCCAGACCCTTGCGTATACTGGCTGGGCTTGGGGTGGGCTGGGGTGGCTTGGGGTGAGCTGGGGTGGGCTGGAGTGGGGTGGGGTGGGCTGGAGTGGGGTGGGGTGGGCTGGGGTAGGTTGGGCTAAACTAGAATCCTATTACTGGTTTATACATAATTAATTCTCTCCTCACAGTCCTTTAAAATTATACTTATCCGGAAGAACCGAACCGATGCAGAAAGGGAGAAGAATTATCAGGGTGGACTAAGAGGGTGAGAGGCTTACAGGTGAAGGGTGAAGGGTGAGGGATGATAGGGTGGGGTTAAGGGTGATGGGACAGTGACAGGTAAGTGAAGGGAAGAGTGAGGGGAGAGTCAATCGAAGGGGAAGGGTGGATGTGAGCCTGGCAGGGTTATCAGCGGCAGGGGATCAGAAAGGTCAGTGGAAAGCATCACACTCAAATAGGTACGAGTTTTTTTTTTTTTCTAGCACATCAAAACAAAATTCATTAATACCTAATAGGACATAATTATGGAAGTTTTAAAAAATTTGCCGCCGTTTGGCATTACTGATGATGTCCTAAATAAGATATAGGACATACAGATATTATTTTCTTATTAATTAGTTTACCTTCCTTTGCATGATAAAAAAAGAAAAAGAAAACGAGCTTATGCAGTGTTTTGTACTCTTACAATAATCAAGAAAACAGAACCGTGGATTTTGTTAACGCATTGTATGATTCAGGACTGAATGTTTTGTATCATTTTGAATTGAAGAACACACACACACACACACACACACACACACACACACACACACACACACACACACACACACACACACACATACCCATACCCATACACATACACATACACATACACACACACACACACACACACACACACACACACACACACACACACACGTCGCACCTTTCCCTTGTGTGAGGTAATGTTATGATCGGCGAGGCATGGCTGCAGGTGTAAAGTTATGGCCCACGCATCTGTCTGACAACCCATCATGCTCCAGGTGGGAAAGGCGGGCAGGAATTAGTCTAGAAGATGCATGTATGAGATGCCTTCCTTTGTTGTTGTTGTTGTTATAGTTGTTAATCCTCCTCCTACTCCCTCCCACCTCTTCCCCTCCCACTTCCTCTTCCTTTCCAGGCCTTCTTCCCCCTCCTCCCTTGTCTTCTTCTTCTTCTTCTTCCTCCTCCTCCTCCTTCTCCTCCTCATGTATCGCATGAGGAGGAGGAGGAGGAGGAGGAGGAGGAGGAGGTAACTTTGAAAAACTGAGAAAGCTTTTAGCAGATACTGATTGGAGCATAGTAGACAACGAAACCGATGTAAATAGATCGTGGGAAAAGTTTTATAACATCTTAAATGAAGCCGTTAAAGTATGCATTCCCGTTTGTAAGAGACGTCCACGTAAAAATAAAAATATTAATAAACCAAAATGGTGGAATAGCCAGATTGAGGCAGGATTATTACTTAAAAAGCGGGCACATGATAAATATTTACTATCACAAAACGAAAACGATAAAATAGAATACGAAAGACTAAGACGCGAAAAAAAATAGATGATTAGACGAAGTAAAAAAGATCTCGAAATATATATTGCGAATAAAACTAAATCCAACCCCAAGGAATTTTACACCTACGTATGTAATAAAAAAGTTATCACAACTAATAATGGCCCACTCCACCTAGAAAACGGTAAGGAAATAAATACAGAATCAGAAATGGCCGAAGTACTAAATGATTATTTTGCATCCGTTTTTACTGTTGAAGACACCGATGAAATCCAGGAAGTAACCCCAGCTAAACCTAACTTAATTCCTTTAAGCGATTGTCACTTTACTGAGGATATAATAACTAAGGCACTTGATAAAATTAAAGTAAATAAAACTCCTGGTCCTGATTGTATTGCACCGAGAGTCTTAAAAGAGGCAACATTTCAAATCAGCAAACCTCTTGCAATACTATTTAATAAATCTTTAAATTCTGGAAAAGTTCCCGACATTTGGAAATTAGCAAATGTTACCCCTATACAAAAGAAAGGAGATAAAACACTACCGATTAACTACAGACCAATCAGCCTCACATCCGTAGTTGGTAAATTAATGGAAACTATAATACGCGATAAACTAGTGACTTTTCTTGAAGAAAATAGCATGATTAATAATTCTCAACATGGTTTCCGAAACAAACGATCTTGCTTAACGAATCTCTTTGACTTTTATAACGATGTATTCAACATTTATGACGAGACAAAAGCGGTCGATATAATTTATCTCGACTTTCAAAAAGCGTTTGACAAAGTTCCCCACAAACGGTTATTAAAAAAATTAGAATCACACGGCATATCTGGAAATATTCTTAAATGGGTTGAAGACTGGCTTTCCGAAAGAAGACAACGCGTTGTCATAAACGGTAAATCATCTAACTGGCGAGACGTTAAAAGCGGTGTGCCACAGGGGTCAGTACTTGGCCCCATTCTTTTTCTAATTTACGTAAATGATATTGATGAAGGCCTCACTTGTAAAATATCAAAATTTGCCGACGATACGAAAATCACGAGTAAAGTAACTACAACCGCCGATAAACTACAATTTCAATCAAACCTCAACATGTTAGTCAATTGGTCAAAGAAATGGCAAATGAAATTTAATGTTGATAAATGTAAAGTTTTGCATATCGGTAGCAATAATCAATTCACTAAATATACAATGAATGACTCTGAACTTTCCAAGGTTAACCATGAAAAAGACTTAGGGATAACTATTAGTAACGACCTCAAACCAGATAAACATTGTTCAGACGTTGTAAAAAATAGCTAACAAACTGGTCGGTTTCATCGGTAAAACTTTTGATTATAAATCTGAATAAGTTATCCTTACATTATATAATGCACTCGTACGCCCTCATCTAGAATATTGCATTCAATTTTGGTCACCATACTATAGAAAAGATATTAATAAGCTGGAGAGAATACAAAGAAGAATTACTAAAATGATCCCAAGACTGCGAAACAAGTCTTACGAAGAACGTCTAAAGGAGCTGAACTTATTCAGTTTATCCAAACGTAGGCTACGAGGGGACCTAATTGAGGTTTTTTAAATTTTCCATGGTTTTGATAATATTAACATAAACGATTATGTAACTACCGATCTCACAAGCTCCACCCGTAACAATGGCTTCAAGATCATTGGTAAGCGCTTTAGATCAAACGAAGCGAAGCACTTTTTCTTCAATAGAATCGTAAATGTTTGAAATTCTCTCCCAGCACAAATTGTCAACAGTACTACAATTGAATCATTTAAGATTAACTCGATAAGCACTTAGCATCTGTTCACCAAGTCGAATATTTCACTACTGCGTAAATTTTATTTTTTATTTTTTTTAGCATAGATTACTCCTTGTTTTTTATTTCTTTCCTATACAAATTCCATGTTAGTTTTTTCATGCTACATGGTATCACTTCCTCTTCCGGCCAGCTTCGGCTGGAGGGAGGGATGGGTGGGGAGGAGCCTTCCACTTTGCTGTCCTTTTGTTTCTATCACGTAGATATTATAGTAGTAGTAGTGTAGCTAAACAGACAGCCTCGTTAGGTCCAGTAGGACTGTTGCTGTCTGTTCTTCCTTTGTACTCCTTTGTACTTTGTACTCCTCCTCCTGCTCCTCCTCCTCCTCAAATCAATATTTGCTTCAGGAAACGTGTCACCTCCAGATTATATATATGTAATTATTTTTTTCTTGTAGTCAATTTATAAAGACAGACTGAGTTTTTATCCAACACATATATAATTCTTCAACTTTTTTTATTTTAAATATCACGCGTTTCCTTCAACACTGTTTTCATTCTGGATTGAAATTTTTCTTTTTCTACCTTTCTTGTACGAGCGTAACCACAGACTACTATAGACTGGACTTGCTTCTCCTTTTGGGCTTCACAATTCTACGATTCCTGACATTCACGAAAAATCACTACAATTTCCCTTCAAACATATGTATCAACTTCATTTCATTTCTAGCCGATCAGTTATTTCAGCTTGGCTTCAGTGTGGTGACCTAAACTAACATTTGTATATAGTAGTGTATGTCGTAACTTATTCTTTCCGTGGAGGTTTAGTTGTTGCATGAAAGGAAGGAATCAAGTTTTGTTCCCAGTCAACATTTCCTCCTGTGTTTCACGTTCCGATGTCCAGAAATTTGTTGAAAAGAGTTTGTGTTGGTGATTAAATTTTCTAACGATCAATTTTACTTCCACTGTTCTGTTCCCTTTATGTGTTGTGTTTCTAGTGTATATTAAGATGTAAAAGTGATGACAGACAGACAGACAGACAGACGGACGGACGGACGGGCGGAGGCTAGGAAGGGAGGGTAGGTAGGAGGGTGGGAGGGACGGCAGAATAAGTGAAGGGAGAGAGCAGTGATGAGAAGGACAAATCACCAAAGACTGATTGGAAGGGAAAAAAATAAAATAAAAATAAAAATAGACAAGGGGATAAAATTAAGAAGTGCAATAAAGATAAGAGAATCAGGCAAGGAAAAAGGGGAAAAAAGGGAACAAAGTGAGAGAGAGAAAAAAAAGAGAAAGAGAAAGAGAAGGAGACACAGACACAGACACAGACACAGACACAGACACAGACACAGACACAGACACAGACACGCACACACGCACACACGCACACACGCACACGCACACATACACAATGACTGCAGGGCTGGAGTGACAAACATTGGGGTTTCTGTGTTCGGTGGCCTTAATTTCCTGTTCCTCAACTCTATGAATGATAAACTTGAGGCACAGACGAAGACCTGATGGGCGTGATGGGCGTGATGGATAGCTTTTGTCTGGCGAGAGAGAGAGAGAGAGAGAGAGAGAGAGAGAGAGAGAGAGAGAGAGAGAGAGAGAGAGAGAGAGAGAGGCGGAGGGGGATGAGGGGGGACGTAACTGCTGTGTGCGGGAATCAGTGGTTAAACAAGTAAGAGTTTGGGTTCAACTTTTGCAGCTCACTCACACACACACGCACACGCACACACACACACGCGCACACACACACACACACACACACACACACACACACACACACACACACACACACACACACACACACACACACACATATACAGCTACGCAGAACAAAGCAATAGTTTCGAACCTTCCTTCCTAACGCGGTACATCAGACCTTATCTTTCCAGCCCACATCCAATCCCCGAACTCCTACTACCCTTCCAACCCCCCCCACCTCCTCCTACTACCCTTCCACCCCCACCCATCTCCTACTCCCCTTCCATTCCCCATCTTCTACTACCCTTCCAACTCCCACCCACCTTCTACTACCCTTCTAACCCCCACCCATCTCCTCCTACTACCCTTCCACCCCAACCCACCCCCTCACCTCCTCTTATGTAAAATCTCACCTCGCCTCTTCACTTCGTTCCTAAACTGAATCGGTATCAAGTATTAAGTCACTACTATATTATCGTGAACGCCTTAGTACATATGCATACAACGATAATTTTGATGCGTGGTGAAGGATAGGTTGTCAGTCAGTCAGTATTCTCGGTAACATTTCATTTGTATGCATTTATTTATATTTTTTTTCCTGTGATAGTGATTTTTCTAGGTGTGGGAGGCAATTGTGTTGTGTTAACGTTCTGTACACTATTTCTTTATCCCTTAATCCCTCCCTTCCTCCCTCTCTCACGCTGTTCCTGGCTTAGTATATATTATGTCTTGGGCCTATAGCACCTGTAGGTCTATAATGGTACACGGCTCTGATGCACTGTAGGAATTTTTGAGAGAGAGAGAGAGAGAGAGAGAGAGAGAGAGAGAGAGAGAGAGAGAGAGAGAGAGAGAGAGAGAGAGAGAGAGAGAGAGAGAGAGAGAGAGACGGACAATAAAAATTCCACCTCGCTCCTGTAACATGTGTCTGCGGAATGAGAGGGAGGGAAGAAGGGAGGGAGGAAGAGAGGGAGGGAGGAAGAGAGGGAGGGAGGAAGAGAGGGAGGGAGGAAGAGAGGGAGGGAGGAAGAGAGGGAGGGAAGAAGAGAGGGAGGGTGGGAGAGAGGAGGGGAGGGACTACTACTTCTCCTTCTCGTCCTCCTCCTTTTTCTAACACAAGTACGGTAGTTCATGTAGATTAATTATATGAAACAGCCAAGTAATTATATAGTTTTATTGGTGTTTGTATTCCTATGTAATCCTCCTCCTCCCCCCCCACCTCTCCTTGGTACTCCGTTTGCTCCAATTCACAACACAAAGGTGACTGACATGGTGATGACTTCCAATTCCTCGCCGACAGCAGGAAAGTGATAGCGTGTGTGAGCTATAACCACACCACCACACCACAACCACACGCCACAACACCACCGCACCACAACACCACCACACCACGCCACCACCACACGCCACCACCACACCACAACACCACCACACCACAACACACTACAACACCACCACACCACCGCCACACCACCGCCACACCACACGCCACCACACCGACGATCAGTTCCAGCGGCTGCCCACCACTCCACCACCGCCCCAGCACCGCCCCACCACCACCACACCACCTCCATTACTAGATCAAACAATGAATGCATGGAAGGCTAAACCTGATTAACATATCAACCAATGAAAAGTGGATGGATGTATAAATGACTAGACTGAATAAATGAATGAAGTGAATGAATGGTTATCGGAGAAACTGGGTTGAAGATTGAATGACTTAGATATTTTTTTTAGGGGAGAGAGTTTGTGAATCGGTGATACATTAAAAGAGAAAGAAAAAGAGAGAGAGAGAGAGAGAGAGAGAGAGAGAGAGAGAGAGAGAGAGAGAGAGAGAGAGAGAGAGAGAGAGAGAGAGAGAGAGAGAGAGAGAGAGAGAGAGAGAGAGAGAGAGAGAGAGAGAGAGAGAGAGAGAGAGAGAGTGAGTGAGTGAGTGAGTGAGTGAGTGAGTGAGTGAGTGAGTGAGTGAGTGAGTGAGTGAGTGAGTGAGTGAGTGTGTGTGTGTGTGTGTGTGTGTGTGTGTGTGTGTGTGTGTGTGTGTGTGTGTGTGTGTGTGTGTGTGTGTGTGTGTGTGTGTGTGTGTGTGTGTGTGTGCGTGCGTGCGTGTATGTGTGTGAAACCCATTTGTACATCTGCCTCATATAGTTTCTTACAATTTACACCTTTTTACATAATTCCATTTTAAAAAAAATACTCCATGAAATTTCAACATTAAACGAGAATTATAAACAATATATATAGATACATTTCATAAACTAATCAATAAATACATAAATAAAAAAGAAATATAAATAACACATCCAACATTGTTCAACTGACTCCAAACCTTCGAACCCAAACTCAGACCCACGAACCCCTAAGCTTCACAACGAACGCAAAAAGCTTCAAATCCAAGAGTCGAAACTGGTAATATAAAAAGGTTCGAATCCAAGAGTCGATACACCCCGGGATTAAAATAAGACTAACACCACAGACCGAGACGGAGAGTGAAGGATGAAAGTGGTGACTCAAACACGTGATTGGTGACTGGTTGAAGGACAAAGGTGAATATACTCAACTATTCTGATTTACGACTAACAGTAATATTCTTTGCAATGCACTGTGGTCAAGAAAAATTCTATGTTTGCTTATATCATCACACCACCACCACCACCACCACCACCACCACCATCAACACACCATTTCTCCATTCTCATTTATTCCTCCAATCCTGTAACTGCCCAAAATTTCACACCATACAACACCATCAGTCTTACCGTTGTTTTTTCTACACTTTCACTCCCAATCTAACACTCCATCATCACTCCACTCCACTCCACAC